>CANUEP010013428.1:0-29643 GCA_947857235.1 Jatropha podagrica | reverse complement strand
CTTCCGGAGGCTTTTTCGGGAGTTCCGGACCTCCAAAAAATATTCCGGGACCAGTTCTGCGATCCTCGTAATTTTTCGGACGTTTCAAGTACCATATTGGCATACTTTCGATGCATTTCCAAAATGGCCTTTGGTCCGGCCGGGCTGTTTGCAGTTCGGGAAAATAGGCTTTTGAGCCTGAAAAAATTGAGTGTTCACAACAGGTCTAATTAAGGGATCATTTAAGGGTATTCAAGCCACCCTTACACTGCCTTTATGAGTCATTTTAGTATCATTCTAAGCAATTCGTGGTGAGGCTTGTGTCAGAGGATGAATGGTTACAGTGGTTGTTGGTGCTTAGGCCAGATCAAATTTTGTGGAGATATGATTGGTATGAGATTAATCAATTTTTGATTTAGTCTATTGGGTACCAGATGGCTTATTTGATGGGCATGGATAGCATCATATTCGACCTAATGCAGCTCGTATTTTTGTGCGGGCTTTGAGATAGGATATTGATCTATAATGTATAGAGGGTTCGACTGACACGCTTATGGCTTTGACACTTTGGATAGTGTATACGCACAAGAGAAATGTAGATAGATAGATGCCTGAAGGATAGGGCTTTTGTGATTGTCTTCTTACATAGCTTGTACTAGCTTGAGATATGCAAAAAGGGAATCATTTTTACACTTTGAGAGGAAATTCAGTTTTATTCTTTATGAGATTGTCGCTTTTAAGCCTTAACTTTTGCCTAAGTCGCCCTTTTGGGTTTTCGACCTAGCAGGCTGCCCTAACTTTGTCCTAAGTTGCCCTTTTGGGTTTTTGACTTAGTGGTGATTTTGCCTAAGCCGCCTACCTTTGTAATTTTTTGGCTTAGTTTGATTTATTTTGATTTTTGATTTTTTTTCACATTGGCATAGAAAATCTAAAATTTTCAAGAGGAGCAGGGCAAAAATGTTTTTTCATTATTGTTGTGACCGCATCCACAGATTGGGCTACCTACATATCTCGTACTTTTAGAACATATTTTTGGGAATCAGGTAACCATAGTTCGGCCTTATGGTGATATAAGGAGTCATTTCTTATGCTAATGCCTGAATGCATTCACACAATGTACATTTTGAGTTTATCCAAATTGCACGGATTAGTGAACTCATTGCCATTTATGTTTGATAAGATGATGCCACCTCCGGAGAGGATTTTCTTTAGCATGTAGGGGCCTGCCCAGTTTGGCCTGAATTTACCCCTGGGATCTTGCACAGGAGCTTTGATTTGGTTGAGTATGAGACAACCTTCTTCGAGTTTTCGATCCCAGATTCTCTTGTTGAAGTGCCTGGCCATTTTTATTGGTAGCTCTGAATCTGATTCACAACTTCTAGCCTTCTTTCATTGATAGTGTTCAATTGATTGTGATAGCTTTAAACCCATTCTGTCTCGGGTAACTTACTTTCTCTCATGACCCTGGTTGATTTGATCTGGACTTTGATAGAGAGGACTGCATCCATCCCATATACAAGTGAGTAAGGTGTTGCCCTGGTCGACATTCTAATGGAGGTTCTGTACCCGCATAAGGTAAACGGTAGCTGTTCATGCTAACTTTTGTGATTGCGAATCATCTTTTGAAGGATGTTCTTGATGGACTTGTTTGCACTTTAACCACTCTATTGGTCTAAGGCTTGTATGGTGAAGATCGATGGTGCTAGATTCTACACTTAGTCATTAGAACGGAGACCTCTTTTGGGAAGTGAGACCTATTATATATTATGATCTCGAAGGGGACCCCGTACCTGCATATGATGTTTGTCTAGATGAACTAAGCTACTATTCTGAAACTTAGAACATGATAGGATGCAGCTTCTACCCACTTAGTGAAGTAGTTGATGGCTACCAGGATATACTCATGCTCATTAGAGGACTTTGGAATGATTCTGCCAATCTTTTAATTCCCCAAGTTGCAAAGGGCCTTAGTGTTGTGATAGGGTGAAGAACCACTGGGGGTAATTTCTATAGCTTAGCATACATCTAACAATTATGACATATCTGAACAAATTTGGTGTAGTCTGATCGCATGGTTAGCCAATAATAACCCTGATTGGTGATCTTACGGGCTAGAGCCATTCCATTCATGAAAGGGCCTTCTTCTCCACTGTGGACCGATTCCATGATTTGTTGAGCTTCTTCTTCACTTATGCACTTGAGATATGCCTGGTTCCATGTTCATTTATATAAGATTCCATCCTTGTAGAAGTAACTCTTTGAAAGTTCTCAAAGGGTCCTCTTGTCAGACTTAGAGGCACCTTCAAGTTATTCTTGCTTTTCTAACCAAGTCTGAATATCCCAATACCAAGGCTTAGCATCGGTGACCTAGAGATTGTAGTAGTAGGCTGGCTATTGGTAAATATGGATTTCAGAGGTTTGATGACCATGTTGGGGCTGGTATCAACCATGGAGGCAAGTGTTGCTAGTGCGTCGGCAAACTAATTTTTGGTTTATGGGAAATAGTGGAATGATAATTCTTCGAACTGTTGAGCCAACTAATCTAGGCGCTGGAGGTATGGGATCAAACACTGCTGTTTGATCTTCCATTTCTTAAGTTCTTGAGAGACTATTATAGGATGGAGTCCCCATAGACTATTAGACATTTGATCTAAATACTCAAAAGTTGCTTTTAATCCAGTGATACAAGCTTCACATCTGACTTCATTATTAGTGACCTGGAATGTCAACTTAATGCTGAAGGGTAGTCGCTCTTCATTTGTGGTTTCTAAGACCATGCCAACGCCACAATCCTGATGGTTAGCGGCCCTATCAAAATACATCTTCCAATGATTTGTCTGAATCTGCAGTATGTCCTCATCTGAGAATCTGATGTTTGCTACATTGGCATCTCTAGGAGATGTGGCTAAGTGATCTGCTATCACATTGCCTTTGATCGCTTCCTTTGCAATAAAATTCATATCAAATGCTGCAAAGATGGTGGCCCATTTAGCCATCTTATTGTCCAGAATCAGCCTCTCCATAAGGAATTTCAAGGGACTTTGGTTAGTAATGATGTGGGTAGTGTAGAAGCAAAGATAATGCTAGAGCTTGATGCAAACCCATGCCAAGGCTATGCATAGTTGTTCAATCTTACTGTACTTTAGTTCTATCTCTAGCATTTGCTTACTCAGATAGTAAACGACAATCTCTTTATGGGAATCTGGTGCTTCTTGTGCTAGCATAACCCCGATGGCTTCATCTGTTACTGATAAGTAGAGGAGTGACTTTCCAAGTTTGGGAGGCCAGAGAACGGGAGGGTTGAGTAAGTATGCTTTGATAAGTTCAAAAGCTTTCTGGCACTAGTCATCCCAAGCTTTTAGTGCATCTTTTCTCAGTTTCTTAAAGATTGGCCCCTTAAGTGTCTGCTAGTTATGAGATAAACTAACTGATATATTAAAAGCAGCCTAAAAACCTCTGATATCTTTTTCTGTTTTAGGAGGTTGCATCTCTATGATGACTTTGGATTTTGCTGGATCAATCTCAATCCCTCTTTTGGACACCATGTAGCCCAGGAAGATACTAGATGATGCTCTAAAGAGACACTTGGTAGGGTTGAGTTTCATATTGTATTGTTAGAGTTTGGAGAAGAATTACTCAAGGTTAATTAGGTGACTTGGTCCATCCCTGGTGTGGACAACCATGTCATCAACATATAGTTCTACATTTTTATGCATCAGGTCATGGAAGATCGTGGTGGCCATCCTTTGATAAGTGGCACCAGCATTTTTCAGACCAAATGGCATCATCTTGTAGCAAAAAGTATGCCACTTTATGATGAATAAAGTTTTCAATTCATCTGGCTGATTGAATGGTATTTGATTATACCTGACGTAAAGATTTGTGACTGAAATTACACTAGACCTTGCCATTCTGTTAACAAGCAGGTCAATATGTGGTAAAGGAAAGTCATCCTTAGGACGTGCCTTATTCAAATCCTAGCAGTCGATGTAAACTCTGATCTTGCCATCTTTCTTAGGAACTGGTACTATGTTGGCCAACCAGGTCGGATAATCAATGGCCTCAATGAAGTGGTTCTCTAATAACTTGGTTGTTTCCTCCTTGATTCTAAGAGAGCTTTTTGGTTTCTGTCTCTGTATTTTCTGTTTTACTAGCTTGATGTGATCATAGGTGGGGATTTTCTGAACGACGATGTTAGGATCTATATTGGTCATGTCACTAGTTGTCCATGTGAAGCAATTTGATAATTGCTTTATGAGCTTTGTCAACTTTTTTAGAATCACACTTTTTTAGAATCACATTCATGTGCAATAAATGTATGCTTTGATACATTTTCTATGCTAATGTTTATTTGCTCTTTTGTTATGTTTATGTCATTTTCTTTTTATGTTTTGCTAGTAATCTCATTCAGGGTGGAGAAAGGGTAATAAGAAAATTGAAACTTTTTATTATTGACAAAGGTGCCACGATCAACATTTACATTGAGTTCTATAAAGAGGTCCCCTATTTCTGACAAGTAAGACAAAGAAGACTCAGAAGACTTGGAAGACTTTATACTGGACTTTGACTCAAGTTCTATTTGTGACTCAGGTTCAGGTTCAGGTAGAAGGAAGGTTAACTGCTCTATGCGCTCCTTTAGCTACCAATTCTGTAAAGGTTCTTGAATGGGCTGTATGCGATTTATGGGATCTAGTTCCACTTTGTCAACAATCATGCAGAGGTTAAAGAGACAGGTCTCCATATTGTTCTCCCAATTAGTCTGGAGCTTGAAGAGAGGCTCACGGTCTGTTACTAAGAGCCTAACATCAAAGAGAAGTTCAAAACCAAGGATTAGTCTTTTGGTTAAAGGGCAATACCGTGGTTCTTGAAAGAAATAATAGGGTTCTAATTCCCCTCTTTGGTAAAGTAACTATTAAGGGTTTTGAAGCATGGGCGCATCTGAATGTCCCTTATTTCACCTCTCCTTATCGCCTTTTGCTTGGCATCTTCCACCTCCTCTCAATCTTCATCTATTGACTTGAATCCAAGACAAAAAGGGGGTTCAGCAATTGAATATTCAGTGAAGGAGGCCATACCCTGCTTGTTGTGGCCTAGTCCCATTCCTGAAAAGTAACAGATGGCCCTCAACATGTTAGCCACCATAGGGTTACTATAGGGATCAAAGTCCATTAGAAAGATTCCTTTACTTGGCTCTACCTCGATAAATTGAACTGAATCAAAGGAGAACCCTAAGAATGGGTAGACTACTAGCAAAGGCTAAATTTCCAACGGTTAGGCCAAAGAAGGGATTTTTTATTCCCCCGCCAAGTCTCATTTGATTATTACCACTACGTTCCCATAAGCGAATTTCAGTTTCTGATGCAGAGAGGAGGCAACTACCTTAGCCTTATGAATCCATGGCCTTCTTAGAAGTAGGTTGAAGTAGGCTAGGACATCTACTACTTGGAAGGGGATAATCATTACTGCAGGCCTGATTGTGACTTCTAGCTCGGTCACGCCCAATACTTAACGTCTGGTGTTGTCATATCCCCTCACTATCTGATCAGAAGGCATAAAATCTTCAACAATTAACGCCTAGACAACTAGCTACTTTTAGAGGGCAAACATTCAGTGTTAGCCTGTTATCTACCAGAACCATAGGCACTGCTTTACCCCTGGCTTTGACTGTGACATAAAGGGCATGGTTGTGATCTTCTCTAACAAGGATCTCATGGTCTGAAAAGTAGAGAGCCATCGCTAGAGGGTTTCTTATGATGGAAGCCACTATAGCTTTTGGAGTGATATCAACAATTGTTTGACACTAGTTCATCGCCTTGATTAGAACTTGGTGATGTACGAAGGAAGATTGAATCCATCCCCATATATAAATACTGGCGTTGGTTTTATTCAACTATTCCAAAACTAACTTCTTAGGCTAGGGTCCAAAGCTTTAACTGGGCATGTCCTCGGCCAAGGTGGCTGGATTGGGTAAAGCTTTGAGAGGAGGAGATGAGTATTGCCTCTTGCTCCATGTGATGGTGTTGATTTCCTCAAGCATGTCATTCAAGTCTATGACGCAACACGAGTTGTCCATGATTGAGCGAATTAGGAAGGCCAAGTCAAAGTCTGGCTCCTGATGAATCATGTGGATGTTGTTTTGATGTTGGGGAAGTGAGTTAGTGTTTAAGTTCGGTCTGGGTCGAACAGGGAGTATTTGGCCACTCTCCACCAAGTCCTGGATTTTGTCTCAGGGTCTTGCAGTCATCAGTCTTGTGCCCAGGTCCTTGATGAAAAGAGCAAAAAGAGTTAAGGTTGTAGTGTTTTGGAATTGGATTTGTTAGGTGTCTGGGTTCCAGGGGCTGCATCAACATGTCATCCACAACCTTCTGAAAGATAAATGAGAGGGAAACCCCAAGATCCTCAAACTTGCATCTGTTTGGTCGAGCAACTGGTCTTGGCGGTAAATGAGAGGGGAACCCCAAGATCCTCGAACTTGCATTTATTTAGTCGAGCAACTGGTCTTGGCAGAGGAGGAGGTTGTTGTCTCTAGCTGGTTAGATTAGCCACCTCACCGCCTTTTTAAGGGGGAGGAACTACGCGATAGGTGGTATGTGGCTTCTGATATTAGGAGGAAGAAGTTTGATCCTCATTTATCTGGCCTAACTAGGTCAGGTCCTCAATTTTAGTTGCAGTGGTGATTAGAGCTCAAAAGTCTAGAAGGTATTAAGTCTTGAGGTGACTTTGATAAAAGAAGAGTAGGTTCTTCACTATAATGTCAATTTGTTCCTGGAATAGCCCGTTTTTCAGCGTCGATAATAATGATTTACAAGTCTATGAATACTACCATCAGTTCGGGATTTGATATTATTTTGGTTCGAAAAAATTACTATACATGTCTATTATTTTATTTAATATTTTTGGAGCATGTTTGCATAATTTAGGTGGGTAGAAAATATTTAATGAATATTTTTGGAGAATTGAAGTATTTAATGAATAATGTTTTCTAGTATAGTATATTAAGGAAAAATTGAGAAATTATTTTTATGGAGTTGATTTAATACATTAGTGGAGTTAAATAATAATTAAAGAAGAATTATTCGGTGAATATTTAGAGCCTTTGGATTAGAATACCTTGACTTGATCCAAGCCATACACTTGTCAAAAGGAGGTGAATTAGCAACATTGGTTTTGTTGACTTGGTCAACGAAGCTTATCAACTAATCCATCTTCTTCTTCCTTCTCTCATTTTAACGCCACTTTCTCCTCTTCCACTCCTCCATTCTCAATTTCTCTACTCACAAAACTACACCAAACCACTTGATTAAACCTTGAATTAGTAGCTAAACCTTAAGAACTAAGCCAAGATATTGTAAGAGATGGAGGTTGTATATATTAAGCTTGTAATTAATTAAGTACGTGATTAATTAAGAAATAAAAATTTCATGTGAATTTAAAGTGTATGTTTATTAGTAGTTAATTCTGTGAATGGATGGTATTATAGTATGATAGAACCTAAAATGTTAAGATGTGAATATTTAGAAGTCCTGCGTAACTATTGTGTTGTTTATAGAGTATTTGGGTTTGGAGGATTATATTTGGAATTGCTTTGCTTTTCATTTGTTTGGCAAGTTTCATTTTTAAGGGAAACTCTTGCGAATTTTTCATAGGAATTTCCTTAAACATTTATTTTTAAAATATTACTTGTCTCCTTATGAAAACTTAGTCACTTCTAATACATGATTTAGAATTATTAAGTAAGATAAGGCAATGCTACGGCACCAAATGTGGCGCTCGTCGTTAGGTCCTTCGGGATTCAGTGGTGGGTGTTACATTTAGTGGTATCAGAGTATGGTTTAGGTGATTCTAGGATTTATGATTAACTATGTAATTCATTTGAGTTAAATACATGTCATACTAGTCTGTTTCAGGAACTTCTCTCTTATGCGAACCTGCTAGTCTTTATAAGTTTTGAGTTATGTCTTAGCATCTGCTTGATGAGGAGGTGGATAGTTATGCCCCTCTAGAGAGAGTCTACCAGCTGGTGCTGCCGCTGGTGGTGTTTTGGGTTTCGATGCAGAGCGCACATCAGCTACGGGGCAAGCTGCTTTAAGTGCTGGGGGCCTAGTCAAGGTGACTTATTCCAATAGTTGGTTGCTGCTTTGAGGCAGGTTGTAGAAGTTGTTCCCTAAGCTCCAGTCACACCAGCCCCTGTTCCAGTCCATCCCCCTATTGAGAGACTATGAAGTATGATGCTATCGATTTTATAGGTCTGAAGGATGATGTGCCTTCCACGGTAGAGTTCTAGCTTCGAGCTACTAGTTTAGCTGATTCTGGAAAATAAGTAATGGGAATTGGTATGTGAGTGAGACTTGTTTATATTACTGTTACATATCAAATAAGTCTGGACTGAAACCTCCCTCTGATGCTGATATGGTAAATCTATAAGATAGATATGATATTTTTGAAATTAATTATTGAATATGTGTACTTGATAAGTCCATGTTCCTCAAATGGATTGAGCTATACAAGATGTTACATTAGATGAGTTCTCGTGATATTATAAGAGAAGTTTGACCTATCTTAAGATTATGTTAAGTTAAGTGGTCTTATGATAAGGAAGAAAATATTTGATTATTTGAAATTTCATGTTAGTTTGATTAAACTTATGATAAGATTATTTAATAATCTAGTAAGATATTGGTTGCATTTGTATAAATATACAAATGTGTCTACTATGTGTTGATGTCCCAACAACAAATAAATGGTGAAATAATATATGATATAATTTGAAACTTGAGTACAAACTATTGATCGAATATATTTCTTAAAAGACATGTTAAGATATTTGTGAATAAGTTTATGAAATGAAATTACAATGATTGAAATGAAATTTCTATGACTGAAAATGTATTTGAGAAATTTGATATGCATAGAGGAATAATAACCTACTTTTATATCCTAGCCAGATGTAAAAGTATGACTATTTTTCCTTGCATGATTAATTATGGTGAAATTAGAAAGTATAGAAATATAAGAACTGCTTTGGAGGAAAAAGAAAAATAATGTATTGAAAATTATAAGACTTCACTTTCATAATTGCTAGGAACCATAATATATATGGATGAATTTTGGCCTGATCAATCAATATTCTTCTACAATGCTAAGGTTATATGCAAGTATGGTACATAATAAAGAAAATAAAGGGTAAAATTGAAGGCAACAAAGAATGAAATAGAATAAAGAATCAATAAGGAGAAGAAAAGGAACAAAGGAATAAGATACGGAACAAAGGATTTGAGAATCAAATCAACTAATAGTGTATTGAGATATGTTAAAATTTAGATTCCAAGATTTTTAAGAAAATAAACCTTGGGATCGTATTTGATGATAATAGATTTTATGATGAGATTTCAACTTACTTAGAATAAGTATGATTTGATTTGAACCATTATAAACGGATTGACAAAGAACATCCATATTCTACTGAAAAAAAAAAAAGATAAGTTAAAAAGATTGAATGATTTTGGAATAAACAAATCATATTAGTAAAAGTAATTGAGAAAAGTCATTTAAAAGAAGAGGTAACTTGGGAACAAAATTCCAAGATTTCTAATGAAACATAGTTTATGATTTGAACTTGAAGACATCAGATTTTATGAAATAGAGATGTGATTTTGATATGAAAATTTTGAGGAAAATGATATGAATTTTGATTATGTGATAGTAGAAAATATAGGATAAATATTCTTTTCAATAAAAAGAGGAATTGACATGGTTATATATAGGTGAAATTTTTAATTCTAATAAGACTTAAGCCATTTGTATCCTTGTCCGCCAAATAGTAGAGATTGAATAAATTTGGCATCCTAGGACTGATTATGAAGTAAATAGTAAATGTTTAATTCTATGAAGTTGTATAATTATTGATACTTGAAGTATTTATCGAACCTTTATATGTTTCGCAAGATAAAATTTGGTTATTTTATGTAAATGCATGAGTATAGAGAAATGAATCTTTTCAACGAAAGGTAGTTAAAATACTACCATTATATGGTTATTGTGTCATGATGAGTAAATGAATTGATGAATGATAAAAAGCATGTAAGGATAAATTGCTTAGTTAATTAATTATAATTATACACTATGTTAGTGATCTGAATAGGTAAGAAGGGAAGGAGTTAAATTGAAGTAACAATGTAAGGAAAGAGTTAACTATGAAAAATTTTAAAGGAATATAAATTGTGTGATCTGGAAGAATGTATAGAGACGTTTATCATTGTTTGGTGATTTTGATAAAATAGAATTATAATTTTATGGATGAGTGGGAATATAAGTAGCAAGTATTAGAATGTAAATTACAGTTAAAAGAGTATTTGAAATTATTGGAGTTAAAAAAAATTTATTCTATGTTGAGTGAAAATGGTTTCGAAGTGAAGGTAATTAAGAGTGTACAAATAATTGACATCAAGAACAAGCATTCCGTTTTAATAAGTAATAGAGGTTTATAGATACTTCTCACAATAATTTATGGAGAAAATTGTGTTTTGATTATGTCTTAAATATTTATCAGGTATAAAGTATTGTGGATAAACTAGATTGTTATGGTTACAAGACGGGTACATTATGGTGCTAGTATAAACCTGTTCATTTCAGTGTTTGTGTTGAACTCTGGAGTCGTATAAAATTGGCATTCTCTAGTTGATTCAAGATAGGTGGGAAAAATCTAATGTCCTTGGAATAGTTTATTTTGATAATTGGAGTGTCAATTGAACTCTTAAATGATATGTAATGATCATAGGTAGATTTGATTATATGAATTCAGGGTAATGAATGATATATATACTTTGAGATTAATTACTTTGGAGATAAGAATAAATTCTTACTAGAAGTAATAAATGTTTTTGTGGAATAAATATATTTTAATTTTTATGAATTACTTGAGAAGTATGTGAATATTATAAATAAAATGAAGTAATATGACTAACAAGAAATATAAGTTGTTGTTTGGGGATGAGAAATGATTCTCTGTAAATGGAAATAAATGGATGTCTTGTGGGGAATTTTGATTCTGTATTAATTATTGATGAGAAATATAAATAATGAAAATAAAATAAATGGTTATGTTGACAAGATAGATAAGTTGTTGAGTAAGAATTAAGTCATTTTAAATCTTTATGAGCCAATTGTTAGAGTTGGATAACTTTGGCACTTTATGAGTTATTATAAAGTAAGTAGGAAGAAATTGATTTTTTTAAGAATATGTTGTTATTAACACTTAAAATAATTACTGAATTCTTATGTATTATTCAAGATAAATGTAATTATCATAACCATGCGATGACATGGATCTAGAAAAAATGAATGATTATTTTGAAAAAGTGTGAATTAGTGTGGTTTGGAAGAGTATTTAGAGATGTGAAGTTGGAAGAAGTTGTCTTAAGGTGATTTTGTTATATTGATATGAGAATAATTTTTAAGTTAACATAATTAAGAGAACTTAGGTGATTATTGTTATAATGAAACAATCATATCTAATATTCAAATGATATGCTTATAGACATCCATCTAAGAAATTAAGGAAAAAGGTTGCAAGGTTTAACTGGTTAGATATATGATAGATTTATGGTGTAAAAGTTTTGAGATTTGGTAAGAAAGATAAGCTTAGTCCTAGATTTATAGGTCCATATGAGATCTTAGAGCGTGTGGGTCCAGTAGCCAATAGACTAGCTTTACCATTAGACCTGAATCTGAAACATAATGTCTTTCATGTATCCATGTTGAGGAGATACAGATCATATTCTTCACATGTTATTTCAGAGAAAGCCATGTGGGAAAGAGAAGATTACATGCGACAGCAGCACCCTCAGCTATTTATATTAGGTGAAATTCGAGGATGAATTTCTTTTTTTTTTTTTTTTTTTTTTTGGGGGGGGGGAATAGTAATAGTCCATTTTTCAATGTGGTTTTTCAGTGCCGGTAATAGTGATTTACCGGTCTGTGAATAGTACCATCGGTCCCAAATTTGGTATTATTTATGTCCGAAAAAATTACTATGCGTGTCTATTATTTTATTTAATATTTTTGAAGCATTTTTGCATCATTTTGGTGGGTAGAAAATATTTTATGAATATTTTTGAAGAATTTAAGTATTTATTGAATAGTGTTTTTTAGTATAGTATATTAAGAAAAAACTGAGGAATTATTTTTACGGAGTTGATTTAATACATTGGTGGAGTTAAATAATAACTAAAGGAGAATTATTCGATGAATATTTAAAGCCTTTGAATTGGAATACCTTGACTTGATCCAAGCCATACACTTGTCAAAAGGTGGTGAATTAGCAACATTGGTTTTATTGACTTGGTCAACGAAGCTTATCAACTAATCCATCTTCTTCTTCCTTCTCTCATTTTAACGCCACTTTCTCTTCTTCCTCTCCTCCATGCTCAATTTCTCTAGTTACAAAACTACACCAAATCACTTGATTAAACCTTGAATTAGTAGCTAAACCTTAAGAATTAAGCTAAATAAGTGATATTTGGTAACTTGAATCAAGGAAATTTGGAGAATCTCTACAAAACAAGTAAGTTGTGATTTTGGATTTTGTGAAGTAATAAGTAATTGATGCACTAAATCATGCTCCATCTCTTTCTTTGTTATTTTCTTGATTTTAATGTTGATTTTTGCTACTTTGAAGAGGTTGAAGAACCATCCTCTAAAGGGAAAGAAAAGGCTAAGGAATAAGGCTTTCTAAGCTTATTCAAGCTTACTTTTAAGGTTAGTGCAATAATATCTTTCTTCCCCTTTCATTTTCTTTAAGTTTTCAATTTTTAGGTTTTTAATGAATTTCAAAGGTGTTGTGGTTTTGTTGGGAAATGGTTGTTTGGTTGCCTTTATATGATTTTTTCATGATTTCTTAGCATGAGGAAATGCTTGAATGGGAAGAGGAACACCTCCTTCCCCCTTCTTCTATGCTTGGCCGAACCTCCTTAGTAAGAAGGGCATGAATTTTTGTCTTATGATTTTGCTTTCTTTTGATGTTTATGTGTTTTGAATGGTCATTCTCTAAGTTAATATGCTTATTTTGAAAAGAAAATCATTTCTTTCTCCATTTGCAAAAGAAGCCAAACCTAGCTTGGTGAAAGGGCCTTGAGTTTTTTACTCTAATGAGTGATTTAATGGTGGTTTAAATCACTACTTTGTATTCTAATGTTTAAGAATTTTTCGAGACTTAAAGAAAGCTTAAAATGTGTAAAAATGAGTTTTTAAGCTTAAATGTGTTTAAGTAAACGTTTTAATGCTTTAACTTAGTGTTTTTAGCTTGAAATGTGGTATTTGGTGGAAGGGAAACTCCTTCCCCTTTGTTGGCAAAAAGAGGCTGAACCACCCTAGGGTGCTAAGGCATACTTCTGTTTTTCTAAATGGTTGCTTTTAAGTATTTTAAGCTATATATATATGTGCACTATGAAAGTATGATTTTTGTTTGGAACATAAGTAGGTTTTGATGAATGTTTACAAGTTGTAAATTAAGAAATTTTGAAATAATAAGTATCAAGTTATGAAATATTTTGCTAAGGAATCTTGCATGTGAAATAAGATTATTTATAAAAAATGGTTTTATTTTGTGCTCAAGTACGCATGATTGAAATATGGTAAGATGAGATTTATTTTGATTATGAGTATGCTCGGCTTTGATGCCTTTCTGTTATATTATGTGCTATGATCATATGCTAGGCTCTAATTGCCTTTCTGAATAAGTGGCTACGCTTATTATCCGGTGGCGCTTTCATAGGCCAATTTTCTGGTGGCGCTTTCACAGGCCACATCCGGTAGTGCTTTCACAGGCCAAATCTCTATCTACTTAATCAAATCTGATTATATTTTCTCTCAGTATATGTATGATCCCTCAACTAAGAATAAATTTTGTTTTGTTAATAAGGAAAATGAAAATATGTTGTATGTATGGGACTTTTCTTATATTTGCTATACTATGAATTTATTTTTGAAAGTATTCTTGTTAATGACTTTTGAAATGTTTTAATTGATTATGTACTTTTGGTATTTTTATATTTGATTTGAGTATTTTAAGTTATGTTTTAAGTTTTTTGCTCAGGCAACCTCATTTATGGTATTATTAAGTTATTTAGCACCACTAAATTTTATACTCAGCGCGTTGATTTTCATCACGCGCAAGTTAAGAGTGGTGGATGCTATACGAAGACCGGAGGCGTAGCATCAGAGAAGAAACTTTTTTTTGGTAGGACTTGTATAGGATGTATATATGGCATGTATAAAGATATTGTAAGAGATGGATGTTGTATATATTAAACTTGTAATTAATGAAGTACGTGATTAATTAAGAAATATAAATTTCATGTAAATTTAAAGTGTATGTTTATTAGTAGTTAATTCTGCGAATGGATGGTATTATAGTATGATAGAACCTAAAATGTTGAGATGTGAATATTTAGAAGTCCTGCGTAACTATTGTGTTGTTTTTAGAGTATTAGGGTTTGGAGGATTATATTTGGAATTGCTTTGCTTTTCATTTGTTTGGCAAGTATCATTTTTAAGGGAAACTCTTGCGAATTTTTCATAGGAATTTTCTTAAACATTTATTTTTAAAATATTACTTGCCTCGTTATGAAAACTTAGCCACTTCTAATACATGATTTAGAATTATTAAGTAAGATTAGATGGTGCTCCGGCACCAAATGTGGCGCTCATCGTCAGGTCCTCTAGCATTCGGCAGTGAGTGTTACAGTTCCTGTTCTTTGGGAGGATTGAGCATCTGAGCAACTTTGCCTCTCCATCTTATAAGAAAGGAGGAGAAGGATTCCCGGGCTCCCTGCTTGATAGTCTCTAGATCTCTTCTGGTAATGTCAACCTCCACATTATAGTGATACTACTAGTTAAAGGCATTATAAATCTCATCCCAGGTCTTCTTATTAGCATTTTCTATGGCAACAAACCAGTAAAGAGCAACACCGATGAGGGATTGCTGGAAGAGTTGAGGTAGGAGCTTATTGTTCACACTAAGAGGAGTGAGGGCACCCACACACAAATTTTGGTGATTTTTGGGGCATGTGGTGCCGTCAAACTTGTCCATGGCAAGCATCTTGAACTTGGCAGACAGCCTAACCTATGGAAAGAGTGGGGGAGAGACTACATCATTCAAGTCTTCATACTTCTTTATGTTTTTCATAAATTTCTCAAAGGAATCCATCTTCTCCATCATCTTCCTAACTTCTGGAGAAGCAGAATCATCCCCTGTCTGGCTCAAGGTGGAGTAGCATTGGAAGTGGCCCCTATCTCAAGAACCGCCTCAGGCAATCTGATCGCCATTGGGTGGAATAGCTTGTTGTTCATTAGATCCCCCGGTCTAGTTAGGAGGAGCATTGTCATTCTGACTGGCAGTTATTAGGGTCCTAACTTCCCCCAAAATAGTCTCTCTCCGAGCAGTAATGGTATTCTAAAGGGAAGCATTCTACTCTATTAGCATAGTCTGAAAATAGTTCTTTCATTCTTAGAGCAGCTCTTCTATCAGTGCTCTAAAATCATTGGATTAAGCTATTGTTGTTGTTGTTCTCTAGTAGAAGCAAGCAAAGAAGGGTATCAGTACATATCTATTGTAGAATTTCTTAGGGTTGTGCTTAGGTTAGCGTTTGAGGCTTTTGGTAGTTTAGGGCACTCAGGTCAAGTTTGAGGCTTTTGGTGAAGTTGAAAGCAATGCGTAAGCCAAGATTTGAGGGCACGACTCAGGCATTGCTCCTAGGATGGGAGATGGAAGTGCTTAGGTCTGATTTAAGGCTTTGAGGGGCTCAGGTCAGGTTTTAATGCTTTTGGTGTTTGAGGTGCTCAGGTCAGGTTTGAGGCTTTGGTAGAGTTGGAAGCAATGCACAAGCCAAGATTTGAGGGCATGGCTCGGACATTGCCCCCTGTTAAGAAAGTGAAGGTGCTCAGGTCTGCTTTAAGGCTTTAAAGAGTTTGAGGTGCTCAAGTCTATTTTACGACTTTTAGTATTTTGAGGTGCTTAGGTCAGGTTTGAGGCTTTCTGGATTGGAGGAAGTAATGAACGAGTCAAGATTTGATGACATGACTCGGGCATTACCATCAATTTAGAAAGTGAAGGTGCTTAGGTTTGCTTTGAGGCTTTGAGGAGTTTGAGGTGCTCAGGTCTGTTTTAAGGCTTTTAGTATTCTAAGGTGGTCAGGTCAAGTTTGAGGCTTTGCTCAAGTCTGGTTTGAGGCTTTGCTCAAGTCTGTTTTGAGGCTTTTAGTACTCTAAGGTGCTCAGGTCAGGTTTGAGGCTTTGGTATTTTGGTAATCTAGGATGCTCAAGTCAGTTTTGAGGCTTTTAGGTGTTTGAGGTGCTTAGGTTAGGTTTTGAGGCTTTTAGGTGCTTAGGTTTATTTTGAGGCTTTTAGTAATAGGTCAAATATATTTCCTCTAGTAGGGATGGGTGTTTAGGTTACCACTAGTTAGTGTATGGGTTACCACTGGTTGGTGTTTAGGTTTACCACTAGTTAGTGTATAGGTCATCATTGGTTGGTGTTTGGGATACCACTAGATGGTTTTTAAGTTGACCACTGGTTGGTGTTTAGGTTACCACTTGATGGTGTTTGGGATACCACTGGATTGGTGTTTAGGTTACAACTGGATGGTGTTTGGGATACCACTAGATGGTGTTGAGGTTAACGACCGGTTGGTGTTTGGGATACCACTGGATTGGTCACTATTTGTTCAGTCTCTTGGTCCATAACATGTAATGTGTGTACATGAATGTTATGCCAAAATGGTCTCATGATGAAGGTTGCATATAATCCTAGGGATCAGATCTAGGGGCATTATATGCTTTTGGTGGATTGGTTTGAGGGTCCCACCCGCTAGAGTTAGTATATACATTGTCATTTGACCATGTCGTATCAAATGGAACAATTGGTATGCCAAACACTTTACCCTACCATAAGGAATGGAGCTACACAGGATGAGTGAGCAGCCTTCTGGACTCGAGATAGCTTTAAGGAAGATTACCCCAAAGTAATCATGGCAACTCAGTTTGCTTAATTCTAATGACGGGAAAGGATCCCAAATGATGTATATGTATGTATATAAGGTGATTTTTAATTTGAACCCAATCTAAAGATCCGAAACCTACTCGGTAGTCCTCTTACTATATTTTTTAGTTTGAAAAGTAATTAATGTCCCTTGCAGAGTCGTCAGCTTGTGAGCCCCCTCCTAAGCATCGTGAGCCAGACACTGTGTGGCATACGACCGGATGGTCCCATTGGTCAGTTTGTCACGAAAGAAACTGGAAAACGCCAAGATTAGTCAGAACCCTACTGTGGTCCTTTCTTGATTGGTCTGATTATCAATTTTACTAGTCTTAAAGCTCTATTTAGCGCTAAAGTGATGTCTAGTTGGCTCTTTAGAGAACTTTGACTATGTGTAGTGTGTGTGAGAGTCACCACCTTACTTTGTTTTTATTTTCGAGGAAAATATAAGGTAAAAATCCCGCGATTGACTCCTTTATTGTGTGCCACAATGGATAAAAATGCACTAGCCTTGAATCATTGGGTTCGGGGACTAGGTTTTTGGTTTCATTACGTGGATTGATAGTTTGGGATCAAATTAAAAATCAAAAGTATTATTTTGCATGAATGTCAATTTATCGATGCATATGCATACTCATAATGCATGTCAATATCGAGACTATAGTGCATTAAAAGTAAGCAGTTTAAATAAATGTGTGTATTTCAAAGGAGAGCTCGACTCTAGCCTCATTATCGAGGAGTTCTAGGTAATGCAAAATATTTCCCTAATTTTTGACTAGTTAGTTCGATCGGCAGCCCGCTACGTAGGCTGAAATCCATAAGTATGCTTTTGTATCTCGTTTGTATGAGGATCAGGGCGCACGAAGGTCTACCACCGATTAAGGAGGTAGGGTTTTGATGGTGCCTTGCTTAAAGTGGGCTTACTGGTTTGTCGATAGATTCCAAGCTTAGTTTTGAAAGCTGATTTTGATTATTTTGACGGTAGGACCGGGCTTTATTTGCCAAATAAACTGGGCTTAAAGCATGCATAGTGCTAGTAGGACCGGGCTTGATAGTTGATAAGGTGCCGGACGGACCGAGCTTAATTGACGAAGTCTGAGTTGAGTAATTATACTCTCGTGATGCGGCCTAATTGCAGCTCCATGGTGTTCTATCGACAAAGGAGGTTGAGTCTTCCTCCAATATAAGCTAAGGCAGGGCATAAGGACCTGTATATTAGTCTTATAATATTATTAAATGATGAGTTATTAATCAATTGTTAGATTTGATTAATAATTAATCATCTAACTAGTAGTTTTGACCTAAGGAAAGTCAAAGTGTGAGGTGAAAGTCGAAAGGATCGACTTTTGAAAATCGAGTCAGGCTTTAAACTCAACTATGAAAGATGAGCAAAGTCTAACTCTTGATAGTAGAATTGTAATAAAGAGTATGAAAATCCTTAATGCTTGAGAAACAGTTGATCAAGCAACAAAAGGTGTTGGGTGGGGGAGATTGTGCCTTTTATAGGCAAAGGGGGTTGCTGAGCTAGCCAAAAATGGCACTGGAGATTTGATTTTCAACACCGGCGAAGGTTCTAGGTGGCTGCCTTGTCAGTGCCAATGCTAAGATGAACGGCCTCACCGCTAGGGAGAGCGGCGCTAATCCTAGCTAATTACTAAGATGCCCTTCACCTTTGGTTTCTGGGTTTTCGAGCTTCTAAGAGTCTGTTCGAGGCGCAAAGATGTCTGATCAAGTTGATTCTCACGCTGTTGGCACTGTAATAGAATTTTCTAGAGCTTGGTGTTGAAATCATGGTCAATTATTATGTACTTCCAATTAGATAAATCTCAAAAAATATAAAAATTTAGCATTTAAATAGTTTTAAATACCTAGAAGACTTTATATCTAATAATAATTTCAGTTACTTTTTTCCTAAAAAATGAATTTTTATAATTTACTTAACGTTTTATCTTACATTTAAAATGAAAAATATAATTATTATATGATCGTGCGAAGCACAGAGGACCACCTAGTATATATATATATATATATATATGAGAAACATCATACTTTTTGCTTTGGTTATGTGGCACTTATATAAAAGAATGAGATTGTATAGGATTTAAGTATTTGCTTTTTACCTATAATGGAAAATTTTCATATTTGATTGAAAATAATAAAAATTAAAATTGCTCTGAAAGGAGTTAAAATTGAGTTAATATACATTAATGATTAGCTTAACCTATAAAAAAATCTTGATTTATGCAATTTATTGCAAAAACAATCTAAACTGATTTTTGTCCCCTTTACTCCCCAAATTAAAAGTTTTATATTATTATCTCCCTCAAATCAAATTTACTTAGGGTTTTGAATGAAATAATATTAAAATGGGTCCCATTGAATAAAGTTAGGTTAACTTCTGCACAATACCAAAACACACCGTTTGTTAGAAAATACACTATTGTGATTTGGCTACATCTTCAGCCTAAGGAGACAACAGTGGAGAGATAATTCAGATCTAGCTAGTGATAAAGTCCGAGCACCAAGGACAAAGTGGCGCTTAGCTTCAATACCGGGATGACTACGATACTCATGGAATTTGGCAAGAAATTTTTTAGGGATTTCGTGAATATAGAGGTAGCCGAAAATTCTCTATTTTCTCCTACAACAATTCATTAATCTGTAAGAGTAGGGAAGTGTGGTTTTGATTGGGTCTTGGAAGAATCCGATCTAGTTGGATGTTATTATATAGAAGGACATCTCCGTTGATCATTTACCCTTTTGGTAGGGACCGGTCTTAGTACGTATTACTATAGTCGATCCTGCTTAATTACAAAGCATAAATTCCAATAGCAGATCAAGATTTTCATTTTTTGAAACATAGCAAATGGGTCATACCTTCTCTCCATTTGATGAGCACGAAGTCACTGTTAATTAGATAGCGGTTTCAGAAAGGAAGGGAACAATGAAACAAAACGATGAGTTTAAAACAAAATGGTGAATTTTTATCATTTTCAGGAGCTTGGGTTAAGTTAACCCAAATTGGTTTGGTGGAGTGCATTTTAATAATATTTTTATTTAAAACCCTAGCTGAATTTAATTTTAGAGTGATAATAATATAAAATTTTTAATTTGGAGTGCTAGAGGGATGAAGGTCAGTTTAGGGTGTTTTTGCAATAAGTAGTATAGGTCATAATTTTTTTGTAGGTTAATCCTTAATGATTTGTAAAGAAAATCAAATTTTAAAATGTGAATGTTACCTTTTTAAATTGAGCTTTACTAGGAACTAAAACAGAGTCAACAAATATTAATGATTAAAAAAAATCAATGTTCAAAATTTGAATGTTATTTTTTTCAAACGGAGAGTGGAATCATTTTATTATACTTTTTGCTATGCTCAGGTAGCATTTTTGTTAAAAGAGTGAGATTGTATAAGATTTAAGCATGTTTTTTTTTTTTTTTTTTTTTTTTTTTGAAATCGCAAATATCCGGACTCTATTATCAGTACTGTCTAATCTGATTCAAAGTTTAGTCACAATTAAAGCTTATCACCTTTCTCTGCGGGTGCAATTAATGGGAGGCTCGGTTTTGCCAAAAATACCTGCTTCCACTTTCGGTTGCTCTTACAATCTGCCACCTTAATATTGCCTTGTGAGTCTTGAATCACAAAACCAAGGCCACAACCTTGAGAAGGCACCACAGATGCATCAACATTCATCTTAAAGCAAAGAACTGGCGAAGGATTCCACTAGACTGATTCTGTTGCATTCCTAATACCTTTGTCACTGGAATTAGCTGCCTGAAAATCAATCAAACAACGCAACCCCTGCTGGACCACTTTCTCAACGCTCAGCAATTTCTATTGGAATTTCTGCATGTTACAGGATCACCATAGAGACTAGGCCACCATAGAAAGGACTTGTAGCTGTTCATGATCCAGTTATTGCGACAGGTCTTGAAACCACTCAAACAAAGAAACCTACAGGTGTTGTTCCGTTCGAAAATGCAAAGGAGAGTACATCCACACAAGATGAGCCTTTAGGCAATTTTTCAAACCACGAGTGACATCTTCAAGATTCTTACTACACAGTAAACAAACAGGATCAAGCATCATCCCTCGCTTATTACGCTCAATCATAACTGGTAATAGGCTTTTGCAGCTCGGAAGAAAAAATGTTTAACCTTGGCCAGAATCCATTGCTTCCATATTTTACTCCACACCATCTGACTAGCATTTGTGGAAGACGACCCTCTGCTATTTAGTTGGTCTAGAAATGCAAGGTGGTATCCACTCCTTACTGAATATTGGCCATTGTTGGTTTAGAAGAGTAGAGAATTAAGAAAGAGAATGAAAATTCTACAAAGAATTATGTACAAATGGAGAGCAAAGGTCTCGTCTTCATTATAGCAAAGTGAAAATATTTATACAAGAGCTATTCTAAAGTTTGTTCAATAAAACTCATCAAGGAAGTTTGTCTTCCAAACTATTGCTTAGAACAAGATACACCACAGATTTTTAACTATTACCACTTAACTTCAACTAATAAAATAGATGGAGATTATAAGATAAAAAAGTACAAAAAAATCTAAATAACTTCAGCAAAACAATCTTCAATCAGCTACAGTGTCTTCATCAGCAAAATACACACAGAATCTGCAACAACACTTGCATCAATTTCACTTCAATGGAGTTGTAGTTGTAACTTTTAACACTTCTCCTTGATGCAAGAGTTGAGACAAACACCAAGTCTATCCCTGAGAAACTCAAATATAAGCTTTTGCAATGCCTTGGTGAAAATATCTGCTGTTTGGTCTTCAGAATTGCAATGGATAATTTGAACTTCATTTTCCTTTTCAGCTTCACAAATTGAATGATACTTAATTTTTATATGCTTGGTTTTTCCATGGAATATTGGATTCTTAACCATAGTAATAGCTGATTTGCTGTCACAAGGTATTTTAGTTGGATTCTCTTTATGAAAATTCAAATTAGCTAACACCTTTCTTAACCAAATTGCTTGGCTTACAGTAGCAGATGCTGCAACATACTTTGCCTTGGTAGTTGATTGAGCAACTGAAGCTTGCTTTCTTGTTCCCCAACAAATGACAGCAGAACCAAGTTAAAAACAAAAACCAATAGTGCTCTTCATATCATCCAATAAATCAGCCCAATCACTGTCTGTGTAATACCCACTGCTGAATCCCGAAGGATCCGACAACAAGCGCCACATTCGATGCCGGAGCACCATCTTATCTTACTTAATGATTTTAAATTACGTATTAGAAGTGACTAAGTTTTCATAAGGAGACAAATAATATTTTAAAAAATAAATGTTTAATAAAATTCCTATGAAAAATTCGCAAAAGTTTCCCTTAAAAATGAAATTTGCCAAACAAATGAAAAACAAAACGCTTCTAAATATAATCCTCCAAACCCCAATACTCCAAAAACAACACAATAGTTACGCAGCACTTCTAAATATTCTCATCTCAACATTTAGGTTCTATCATATTATAACACTATCCATTCACAAAATTAACTACTAATAAACATACACTTTAAATTCACATAAAATTAATATTTCTTAATTAATCATGTACTTCATTAATTACAAGCTTAATATATACAACCTCTTACAATATTCTTTTACATGTCATAAATACATCTTATACATGTCCTATCCAAAATAAGATATTCTTCCCTGATGCTAGGCCTTTGGTCATCGTATAACATCCACTACTCTTAACATGCGCGTAATAAAAATCGACGCATTGAGTATAAAACTTAGTGCTGCTAAATAACTTAAAAACACCATAAATGAGGTTGTCTAAGCAACAAACTTACAATATAATTTAAAATACTTAAATCAAATATCAAAATATCGAAAGTGTACAAACCAAGTTAAATATTTTGAAAATCATAAATAAATTCTTTCTTAAAAATAATTTCATAATTT
Organism: Jatropha podagrica; assembly: GCA_947857235.1. NCBI lineage: Eukaryota > Viridiplantae > Streptophyta > Magnoliopsida > Malpighiales > Euphorbiaceae > Jatropha > Jatropha podagrica. The sequence goes on along the minus strand of CANUEP010013428.1, from coordinate 6,696 downwards.
GACAAATATAAGAGAAATTCTATAAATACCATATATTTCCATTTTTTTTTCTTTATAACAAAATATAATTTACTCTTAATTGAAAGCTCATATGTATACTGAGAGAAATATAATCAGATTCGATTAAATAAATACAGAATTAACCTGTGAAAGCGCCACTGGATGTGGCCTGTGAAAGCACCACCAGAAAATTGACCTATGAAAGCGCCACCGGATGTAGCCTGTGAAAGCGCCACCAGATAATTAGCCTGTGAAAGCACCACCGGATAATAAGTGCATTAGCTTATTCAGAAGGGCATCAAGAGCCTAGCATATGATCATAGCACATAATATAATAGAAAGACATTAAAGTCGAGCATACTCATAACCGAAATAAATCTCATTTTACCATATTTCAACCATGCATAATTGAGCCCAAAATAAATCCATTTCTTTACAAAATGTCTTATTTCATATGCAAGATTCTTTAGCAAAACATCTCATAACTTAATACTTATTATTTCAAAATTTCTTAACTTACAACTTGTAAATATTCATCAAAACCTCCTTATGTTCCAAATAAAAATCATACTTTCATAATACACACACACACACACACACACACACACACACACACATATAGCTTAAAATACTTAAAAGCCACCATTTAGAAAAATAAAAGCATGCCTTACCACCTTAGGGTGGTTTGGCCTCTTTGTGTCAACAAAGGGGAAGGAGTTTTTCTTCCACCAAATGTCATATTTCAAGCTAAAAATACTTAATTAAAGCATTAAAACCTTTACTTAAACACATTTAGGCTTAAAAACTCATTTTTACACATGTTAAGCTCTTTTAAGTCTTGAAAATTTATTAAACATTAGAATACAAAGTGGCTGCTTAAAAAACCTTTATTTTTATATCAATTAACTCGTTAAAGTCCAAATTAAGCATGAAAATCAAAGAAAACTCAAGGCCCTTCCTCCTAAGGAGGTTCGACCAATCATGGGGAAAGGGGAAGGAGATGTTCCTCTTCCCATTCAAGAAATCATGAAAAATCATATATAAACAACCAAATAACCAATTCCCCAACAAAATCACAAAACCTTCAAAATTCATTCAAAACCTAAAAATTTGAGAAATTAAAAAAAATGAAAGGTGAAGGAAAATATTATTGCACTAACTTTAAAATTAAGCTTGAATAAGCTTAGAAAGCCTTATCCCTTAGCCTTTTCCTTTCCTTTAGAGGATGGTTCTCCAACCTCTTCAAAGTAGTAAAAATCCCCATTAAAATCAAGAAAATAACAAAGAAAGAGATGAAGTATGATTTAATGCATCAACTACATGTCTAAACTATGAATTTCACATATTAATTCACAAAATCAAAAATTCACAACTTACTTGATTTATAGCTTTTCTCCAAATTACTTTATTAAAGTCACTAAACACCACTCCTTTAGCTTAGGTCTTAAAGATTAATTACTAATCTATGGTCTAATTAAGTGATTTGGTGTAGTTTGTGAGTAGAGAAGTTGAGAGGAAATGGAGGAGAGGAAGAAGAGAAATGGCGTTGGAAATGGGAGAAGAAGAAGAAGAAGACGATGGAGTTGGATAAGTTTTGTTGACCCAATCAACAAAACTAATGCTGTTGATTCTTCACCTTTTGACAAGTGTAAGGCTTGGATCAAGCCATAGTATTCGAATCCAAAGGCTCTAAATATTCACCAAATAATTATCTTTTAATTATTACTTAACTCCATCAATTAATTAAATTAACTCCATAAAAATAATTTCTCAATTTTTTCTTAATATACTACACTATAAAATACTATTCATTAAATACTTAAATTCTCCAAAATATTTATGAAATATTTTCTACCCACCTAAATCATGCAAACATATTCCTAACATATTAAATAAAATAATAGACATGCATAGTAATTTTTTCGAACTGAAATAATACCAAGTCTCGGACCAATTGTACTATTCACTGACTGGTAAATCACTATTACCAACATTGAAAAACAAACTGTTACAGTCTGAGAACCCCAACAACTTCACAACATTTAGTCTTCTATAAAACGAACCAAATCCAGCTGTCCCTTGCACATATCTCAAAACCAGTTTGGTTGTTGTAAGATGGTTTTCAGTTGGTGAATTCATGAATCTCGATAGTAAATTTGTTGCAAACATGATATCTAGTCTTGTTACAAATAAATAAAGCAAAGAACGAACCATGCTCCTATAAATTGAAGCATCTATAAAGTAAGAACCAACATCCTTTTGCAATTTTATTCCATGGGCTGTAGGTGTACTCACTGGTTTGCATTTGCTGAATTTAAATTTTTAAGCAACTCCCAAGCAAACTTTTTTTGTGAAATAAAAATCCCTTGCTAATCTTGAACAATTTCAATCCCAAGAAAGTAACACATTAAGCTAAGATCATTCATCTCAACAACCTACTGCATCTTCGATTTACATTCTTGAATTAATTGTAAATTATTGCCTGTGACAAGTAGATCATCAACATACACGGAAATGAAAAGTACATCACTTCCTTGTTGAGTTACATAAAAGAGTTGCCTTATTCAAGCTGCATTTAAAACCCAAATTCAACAAGCAATGATCAATCTTGGCATACTTGGCCCTTGGGGCCTGTTTTAAACCATAAAGTCTTTTTTAATAAACACACTCTATTTCTTCCATCATTAAAACCTTCAAGCTGCTCAATATACACTTCTTCCTTTAGAGAACAATTCATGAAAGCTTATTTCACATCCAATTAAAAGACTAGCCAGCCTTCACTTGTTGTTATAGGCAAAATAAAACTGACAGTGTCAAATCTTGCAACTGGTGCGAAGGTTTCTGAAAAATCAACCCCTTGTTGTTGAGCATAGCCTTTAACAAATATCTTGTTTTATGCTTATTGATGGAGCCATCAGAATTTAATTATAGCTTGAATACCCATTTAGTTCCAATGACATGCTTATTCAATAGTCTAGGAATTAAAATCCAAGTTTCATTCTTCATAATCATCTTTAAATCCTCCTCCGTGGTAGCTCTCCACTCAGGCAGTTTTAAGGCTTTATCCACTTGAGTTGGTTCAAGCGAGACAATATTACATATATTATAAATTTCCTTTAGGGACCTGGTTCCTCTAATGGCATAATCATTTTCATCTGATTCATCTTCATTATCAATTGGAAGTTCATGCTCTTGCTGAAATGATCTTGTTCAAGAACTGATTTAGAATTTCCTAACCCCATTTTTGTGACACCCAAAATTCGGTTTCGTAAAAACAAAATCTTAAGGGCCACATTAGATTTAACACCAAAGTTTTAAACCAGTATACTTAATACTTGACAATTTAAAAACACATTCTTTTAGTTTAACAAAATTGACTAAAAAAACAAAAAAAAAATTTGGAGGAATCCTACAGAAAAACTACAAGAGTTTTCCTTATATATATATATATATATATATATATATATATATATACACACACATATTCAGTATTACAAATACAGAAAAATATTCAAAACACTTCTATAATTCGACCAAAACTCAACTATATTTTTTTTTCAAATTTATTTTCCCAACACATCTCATAAAAACTCAACACAAATAATAAATCAAATGATAGAGGAAGGAACACCATGCAATCTGACTATCTCCTCAATGTATAACTGAGCATATTGATCCAATGAGAAATCTATCCTCGTAGGTAAGAAATGAGCTGACTTAGTCAATCTATCCACTATAACCCAAATAGAATCCTTCTTCTTAGGCATAAGAGGCAACCCAATCACAAAATGCATTGTAATGCCATTCCATTTCCACTTCCACTCAGGCACTGAAATCGGATGCATAAGACCGGCTAAAAACTGATGCTCAGCCTTAACCTGTTGACAGACCAAACATCTAGATACATACTCTAAAATACTCCTCTTAAATGCTACCCACCAACAGAACCCTCTAAGATCATGATACATCTTAGTAATACTCGGATGCATGGCATAAGAACTGATATTAGCCTCATCAAGAATCATCTGTCTCAACTTAGGAATCTTAGGCACACAAATACAATCCTCAAAATATAAGCAACCATCACCCTTAATCTGAAATCTCTTCTTCTGACCCTCTAAAGTCAGCTTCTTCCATTCAATAATCTAATCATCTAAACTCTGAGCATCTCTAACCTGCTGAACCAAGCTCGGTTTGACCCTCAACTCTATCTCAATGGAACCATCATCCCTCAATGACATAACAACAAACATAACCCTCAAAGCAGACATAGACTTCCCACTCAAAGCATCAACAATTACATTGGCCTTACCCGGATGGTAATCAATCACACAGTCATAATTCTTAAGCAGCTCAATCCATCTCCTTTGTCTCAAATTCAACTCTTTCTGTGTAGGTAGATACTTCAAGCTCTTGTGATTGGTGTAGATGAAACACTTCTCACCATACAGATAATGCCTTCATATTTTAAGAGAAAAAATAATAGCAACAAGCGTTAAGTCATGAGTGGGATAATTCTTTTCATGAGGCTTAAGCAGCCTAGAAGCATAAGCCACTACATTATCCTCTTGCAGAAGCACACAACCAAGACCATTAAGTGAAGCATCACTAAAAACCACATAGTCTTTACCAGAAACCGCCTGTGTAAGGATAGGAGCCTCAGTAAGCATAGCCTTTAACTTCTCAAAGCTAATTTGGCATTTATCAGTCTACTCGAACTTAGCATTCTTGTGCAACATCTTTATCAAAAGGGTAACAAGAAGAGAAAAGCCTTTGACAAATCTTCTATAATACCTAGCCAAGCCTAAGAAACTCCGAATCTCTGTAGCATTCTTAGGTGACTTCCAATCAAGAACTGCCTCTATTTTCTTCGGATCAACTCGAATACCATCGGCTGAAACCACATGACCCGAAAATGCTACCTCGTCAAGCCAGAACTCACACTTACTAAACTTGGCATATAATTGTTTATCTATCAGTGTCTACAAAACTATCCTCAAGTGCTTATCGTGCTCATCCTTAGTCTTAGAATAGACTAAGATATCATCAATGAAAATCACTACAAATTGATCTAGATAGGGATGAAAGACCCTATTCATCAAGTCCATAAAAGTAGGTGGAGCATTAGTCAACCCAAAAGGCAAGACTAAAAACTCATAATGGTCACGTCTCGTCCGAAATGCAGTCTTAGGAATATCTTTCTTCTTAACTCCCATCTGGTAATACCCAAATCTCAAATCAATCTTAGAAAAGACACCTGCCCCCTTCAATTGGTCAAACAATTCATCAATACGAGGCAATGGATATCTATTCTTAATCGTCAACTTGTTTAGCTGTCTATAATCAATGCACAATCTCATAGATCCATCCTTCTTCTTAACAAACAGAACTAGAGCACCCCAAGGAGATACACTAGGGCAAATGAATCCCTTATCAAGAAACTCTTGAAGCTGGCCTTTAATTCCTTCAACTCAGCAGGAGCCATCCTAAAAGGAGCAACAGAAACTAGAGCAGAACCCGGAATTACATCAATACCAAACTTAACCTCACGATCCGACAGCAACCCAGGAAGCTCGTTAAGAAACACATTGAGAAAATCAAACATAGTGGGTATGTCACTCAAACAAGGCTCCTCATGTTTAGACTCAAGCACACAAGCAATGAAAGCACTACAACCCTTTTGAATCAAGCTCTTAGCCTTAATAGCTGAAATGACATTAGAAAGATAATCCGATCTCTCACCCACAACCACTACCTCAATATCATCAACGGTCTTAAGTGTGAGTCTCTTAAGCCTACAATCAACCATAACCTGGTGTCTATACAACCAATCCATGCCTAGTATCACATCAAACTCTCTAAAGGACAATTTAATCAAATCACCAGGAAAAATGTAGCCATGAATATCAATAGGGCAATCTCTAAACACCTTACTCACAATCACACTGTGCCTTGAAGGATTAGTCACCTCAATATCATGCTCTAACATATTAGCCTTAATACCACACTCAATGCCCATGGGAATGCATATATATGAATGTGTGGAACCCATATCTATCAATGCATGTACATCGAGTCCAAAGATAGAAAATGTACCTACAATGACGTTCGAAACATCCTTCTCCTCATGAGCTCTGACTGCATAAGTCCTAGCAACTGTCTTACCCTCAAGTCTGTTAACTGTCTCCGATGCTGATCTCTGACCAACTATACACACTGAATCTGTACGACCTCTACCTCTGCCTCTAGATATAGCTGGAGCATACCTCTCTGATCGAGGCTGAACCGTGGTAGTGGAACCCATCAGACAATCTCTATATAGATGATTTGTAGAACCACATCTAAAACAAGCACCTGTGATTCTACGACACTCGCCTGTGTGCCTCTTACCACAATGAGCACACGTAAGATACTCACTTCGACCAAACCCTCCGGTACTGGCTACAGAAGTCGATTGCGGAGTAGATCTAACAGATGAAGTACCACGACCATCACCTCTACCCGGTTTATGCCCTAATGACTGAACTAACCTCTGCCTCTTATCCCCCAACTGACTGTTGTGAATACTCAATTTTTTAGGCTCAAAAAGCCTATTTTCCCGGACTGCAAACAGCCCGGCCGGACCAAAGGCCATTTTGGAAATTCACCGAAAGCATGCCAATATGGTACTTGAAATGTCCGAAAAATTATGAGGAT
>CANUEP010013315.1:0-27861 GCA_947857235.1 Jatropha podagrica | reverse complement strand
TGATTGATCTTCTCTTTTATGAAGTGTCTATCGATTTCTATGTGTTTTGTTTTGTCATGCTGGACCGGATTTTGAGCAATACTAATAGCTGCCTCGTTGTCACAGAATAAGGTTGAAGCTCCAAACTCTGAAAGCTTCAATTCTTCCAATAGCTTTTCACCCACAACATTTCACAAACTCCTAAGGCCATGGCTCTATACTCAGCTTCTGCACTTGAACGAGCTACTACACTCTGCAGTGTTTAATAAACAAAGTATGATCAGCATTACTCTGAATATAACTAAAGGAAACCATGGCCTTACTGAGCCTATCAAACCATGCCCTAGGTGACTGTTTAAGACCATATAAGGCCTTCTTCAACCTGCATACCTTTCCTTCGGTTTTGTGACAATCAAACTCCAGAGAGATGTCCATGTAGACTTCCTCTTCTAAATCTCCATGCAAAAATGCATTTTTGATATCCAATTGATGCAACTCCCAGTTTAGGTTGGCTGCACAAGATAGTATGATCCTGATTATGTTCATCTTAGCAACTGGAGCAAAGATCTCTTGATAATCAACACCATAAGTCTGAATATACCCTTTTGCTACCAATCTAGCCTTGTACCTTTCGACTGTGCCATCTACCCTATGTTTTACTGTGAACACCCACTTACATCCTATTGGTTTCTTATCTACTGAAGAGGTAACAAGATCCCAAGTTCCATTCTTTGCCAAAGCTTTCATCTCCTCCAACATTGCTTCCTTCCATTTTGGATCCTGATATGCCTCTTGCCAATTCTGTGGAATAGAAACAGAAGAAACAGACACGACAAAGGCTCTATAGGAAGAAAATAAAGAATCATAGAAACAAATTGAGAGATAGGATGTTTAGTACACAATCTCACACCTTTCCTGAGAGCAATGGGAATGTTAGTGTCATCATTGATAGGATTAGCAGGAGAATCAGAATCAGCATTATGAACAAAAGGAATTATATCAAAATTAGGGATAGTAGGAGTTACAGGAAGCTCATCGCATTGATTTTCTGAACCTGATCACAAGGAAGACGGTTGGGCATTAATATCATGCACAATGACACTATTTTTCTCCCTTCTACTACATCTCTTCGAATCCAGCCTATCTAGCCTATCTTTTCTTTGAGCATGAGTATCCTTTCTATCGGTATTTTGTACCTCTTCATTAATATTAACCAGATTCATAAATTGTTCCAGAACACACACAGACATAGGAGTTATCCTCCCTTCCCCTTCTTCCCGAATCTCCCCTTGAAGAGTGGGAGAAAAATAAGGTTCAGGCTCTCTAAAGGTCACATCCATACTCACGAAATATTTTCAAAATGGAGAATGGTAACACTTATACCCTTTTTGTGTGGCAGAATAACCAACAAACACATATTTCAAGGCCCTAGGTTCCAATTTTCCTCCACGTCGATGATGAACAAAGCACACACAACCAAAGACCTTCGGTGGAACAGTGTATGTGGTGCTACCTTGGAGAGCTTCTATAGGACTCTTAAACTTCAATGTTCTAAGAGGCATTCTATTAATCAGATATGCTGCAGCAAAAACATCATCTCCCCAATAGCTTGGCTTTCTACCCCCACGGCCACGACTACGTCAACCAGTCGGTTTACCATGCAACTTCCAGCATGTTTTTTTAATATGTCCCAACCTTCCACAATGGTCACAACAATTAGTATTCTCCTCAGATCGAGTATGAATAGTTTGTAAGGATTGAGAAGTTACAAGTCCAGCTCTCTCAGATGGCCCAGGGGATAACATCACACCTCTCCTACTCTCCTCCTGTTGTACGTAAGAGTATGTTTCCTCTAAGGAAAGTAGAGGATCTTTCCCCAAGATCTGGATCCTAATCGGGTCATATTCAGCATGCAATCCTGCAAGAAACTCATAGACTCTCTCAGTCTCAACCTTCTTATGGTATTCAGCAGCATCCACTTCGCACTTGGGATGAAAGGTCTCATAGTAGTCTAGCTATTGCCATAGGTCATTCAAGGCAGCATAGTACTGGTTAATTGTCAATTCCCCTTGCTTCAAGCTGTGGACTTTGTTGCAAAGCTCATACACTTGAGCATAATTTCCACACTGAGAGTAGGTCGTAGTCATAGTTTTCCAAATTTTTGCTACAGTATCCAACATCAAATACCCATTAGCAATTCTAGGCTCCATAGAATTTATAAGCCAGGACACAACTAATGAGTTTTCAGAGTCCCATTTGTCATAAGCGTCACTTTCAAGTTCGGGTGAGGCTTTAGAACCCGTAATATAGCCTTATAACCTTCTAGCTTTAATGAACAGTAGGCATGACCTAAACCATGCAAGATAATTTGTACCATTTAGCTTCACCGGACTGATTTGTAACGACGGGTTGTCATATGAAGCACCAACTTTAGTGTCAATACCATCACCCATTGTCAAAAGACAGCATAAACTACTGAAATCAAGTCTGAATACTGTAAAAAAACACCCGAAAGACAGCCCACAAGAATCAGTGCAAGAAAATAGTCTAGGAAGAGGCGCAACACCAAGGCGACGCTGCTGGAGAGATCTGCTGCCGGAGAAGTGGCCGGAATAAGCGCCACGCGCCGGCGCGTGAAGAAAACGGCAGAACTATCGGTGGCGCGTGAGCACACGCAACGTCTGATGGTGACCGGAAAGAGGGCAAAGGCCGATCGGCGACTCTTCTTCCACCTGGTTTAGGCAGTGACAGTTCACTCTCTCTCCTGTGGTCACAGTAGCTTCAATATAGGCTAGGGTTTTTCTCTCTATATTGTGTTTGGGCTGGCAAAAGGTAGGTTTTAGGCTCTGATACCATGTTGATTTTCTGTGTAATGAGATAGCTTTTATTGCTTCTTTCATAACAAATGAGATACAATTGACTCTTATTTATAGATGTAGGCTATTTCCAAAATACTTAAACTACCCTTTACACTTAAACTATACTACTCATACATACAACAATATATCACAACATATATGTTCCCCTGTTTAAAAATTATTCAAAAAGAAAATGTGAAATCAAAAAAGGATTTAATATTGAGAGAGAGAGAGAGAGTATTATTACAATCTTTATGCAGTAACATTCTTAGACTTATAAAATGAGGATTATATTGCCAATTTGGCATGATTGCCTTGAGAAATAAATAATCCCTCTCAAGCCGCAGAAAAACACATAAATCATTGCAAGGTACGGCTATTCTGAGCAATAGAAGTTCATACAAAACTGGGTTTGGTGATAAATCCACTCAAAGAATCACAGCCTTAAAACTGAATCGAGTTGTTTCATTTATAAAAGCATCTTTCTTTATCCTTTTGAAGCACCTACAAATATCACCAATTAAAATCATATGTCATAATACTCTCTGAATTTCCCATAAACCAATGGTGGTTGACACAAGTCAATTATGGAGCGCCTAACCTGATACCGTGAAAGTCACAATATATATTGTTGAAAAGATAAATATACCAATTTAATTGCTAATGAATAGACTGAAAATCTGGATTTTTCTTTAACAAACTACATCGCCCATACCAGATGAATCTGCAATAGTTGATGGATTTGGGTATTATTAGACATAAAAACTTATGACACAAGGCTGCATGCGTAACAGAGAAAAGTACTGAAAGTCATTATAGTGCTCAAAGTCTTTTTAGAGGTTTGCATATCCGAGCTACTTAGATTGAGTCATCCTAATTGCAAGATAAGAAAAGATTGATGTAGGATTTATAAGGACTTGCTCTCCAATCTCAACAATGAGCTTTTGATGTACAGTTCTCCAAAGATTCATATCCATTGATATCAGAACTGTCCACCATCATTTTCAGTTGCAATCCCAAGGCATAGGTGATGAAATCAGAATTGCCTGATTGCCCTAAACTACATAAAGTAGTGCATATCCAACCTAATTGGGCATTAGTGTTACAAAGCATAGTAGAAGGTTATAATCCTAATTGGGTATGGGACTTGGATCCCACGTTCAAAGAACTTTCAAAAAAACTGTGTTATTTTGTATCATATAAGGAAAGAAAACAAGACACATACTGATGTCGCTTCAATATTTCTCACTAATACATAAAATGTATGCAACTTTTCTACAAGTGAATCGTGTCAACGAGAATATGATCAATATAAAAGATATCAAATTCCAGAAAATAAAAAAAAAAAAAGCTACAGGAAAAAATCAAGGCCAAATATAATCACTGCAGATTTAAATCATGTACAGACCTCTTCATAGAAGTCCTGTTCTATTTCCTCCACCTGAGAAGGTGATTTGCTTCCATATATCATGCGTAATCCTTCAGAGCTTGAAGGAAGATCGAATCGTTGATGAGGAGGCAGTCCAGCAAGAACACGAGCAACAGCTGCAGCAGCTGCAGCTCGAGCTGGAACCTATGAAAGGGAACAAAAAAAATATTAAATTTCAATATTATTAACTCAAGTACGATTCAGTGAAACGGTTATAGCAATATCCAGGAGCATATGGACTTAAAAGATGCACCAATCAACATACCAAAAATCCCAGATAGTAGAGGTGGCAATTGGTAGCAACATACACCAGCATTAAATTAAAGGACATGATTTCATTCGATCATGTTGAACCATGTTGATATGGTTCATGAAACAACAATCTGGAAGTGCTTGCAAATTTTATTGAGTTTGTATTTAAGCAAACAATTTTTTGAATATATACTTCAAGAAAGCATTTTCGTTGCCTTCTAAGTTTTAAGTTATCATGGTAATTTTTTCCAAGGATTTTCAGAAAATGATGCTTTTTCACTTGAAATTGGTTTCATCACATGACAAGAAATCAACAGCCATAGCAATCTCTGGGATCATATGGAATTAAAAGCTGCACCAGTCAACATATAAAAAATCCCTCAAAGTAGAGGTAGCAATTAGTGACAACATGCAAACACAACACGACTTCAGCGTTAAATTAAAGTACTTGGATTCATTTGATCATTTTGAACCATGTTGATATGGTTTATGAAACAACAAAGCTGAAGTGCTTACAGATTTTATTGAGTTTATATTTAATGGACCAGTTCTTTGAATACATACTTCAAGAAAGCATATGTCACTGGCTTCTAAGTTTTAAACTATCATGATAATTTGTTCTAAGAATTTTTAGAAAAAGTGATGCTTCTTCACTTGAAATTGGTTGATCACAAGACCTACACTTCCAACTGAAAGAAACTTCACATAAATTACCTTAGATAATTCTTCCTGATATCTAACATGTTATAACAAAGCTAATATATTTCTTTTGGTACAAATTTCTTTGAAACTGATCCAGAGAAAATAGCTAACTATAATATTGTCCAGTCTTTATTTGGAAAACCTATGATGCATCAAATATAACTGAATACAAATATAGGGTTAGAACTCACAAGTCCACAAATGAAAATCACCAACATCCCTCCATTACTGCATAATATTCAAGTCAACTAAGCTTTAGAACCAAATTATTTGGAGGTCAGAGCTATAGATCCTTTTTGTTCATTCCACTCAATTTAGTGCTACACATTCATAAATGTAGAACCATAAATATTTTCCTAGTATTCCCCTCCTCTCTTACCCCCCTCCCCCCTTTCTTTTCCAAATGTCAGGGTCACTTTCCTAATTCCTACAACTTCAATGTGATCAACCTTCATCACCCATGCATTTGTAAGCTTACTCCTTCTTTAATCCTATACTTAGAATCCTCTTCACTTCCGCTATCTCTTTGCATGATGGATTCTAGACATTTGGACAACGAGTGTTGGGAGACCACTGCACCACTGAACTAACCCACTTTCAGCACTTCCCTTCCATTGTTAAAACGTGAGCTAATCCAAACATAAAGTTTGCTCCCCAAGATAATTTTGCTAAACTAATCCAATTCACTAAACTCTACTAGAAACAACAGGCTTCAATTAGTCACTAAATTAATTAAATTCCATTAAGATTTATAATTAAATTCCTTTAAGATTTAATAATGAAAGAGAATAAAAGAATATAACTCAAAAATTAAAACTATTGAAAAAGGACAATCGATCCTATTATATCTCCATAATCATGTTCTCAACTTAACGAAGTTCTAAGAGTTCATTCAGACAGCACTAGATTCAATTGAGACCAAAAAAAAAAAAGTGCAGCATTTTTATAGCTCATAAAAAGAATCCCCTGAAAATGCAACTACATTTCACGCAGCAGTGAATTTACCTCAGGCCGATCAGTTGACGGCAAGAGACCAAGCGATCTAGCAGAACGTACAGAGTTTAAAATCTTCTCTCCAACCTTAGACAAATCCATTCCACCTCCTTGGAACAATAAAAAAGGGACCAAGAAGAAAACCCTAGAGCTCTCGAATCCACCAACACCAACACCACCTTCGGTTAAATCACCATTGAAGAGAAAGGGATTGCCTAAAACGGTACCGAACGGGAAGAGATTCGGCTGCATTTCAGCTCAAGACAGCGAGATCAAGCCCCATTTGAGGAAAAAGAAAAGGCACTGTTATTTCTTCGATTACAGATCAGATGTAATTGTTTTTGTTACTGTGTTGAAGTGCTGTTGCTATGGAGGTTTTGGATCGGAGAGGTGGAAATTTGTTTATTTTTTATAACGATTAGGATGTGTTTGGTGGAATTTGTTTGGGTCGTTAATTTTACTAGCTATGCTTTGTGCTGTTCACTGATTTGACTTTTTTAGAGTTGAACACAAGAGAGTGAAAATAAAAATACTGTGTAATTCTTTTTTTGGTTTCAGTTTTGTTTGCAGGCTTGACTTGATTTAATGTTCCCTTTAGCCCATACCAAAACTGAAATATTTTTTTAGACGGGTGTTTTCAAACTTGTTTTTTCAATTACTACTCCATTTTCTTTATTTAGTCAAATTTTTCATTTTGGATGTTGTTTTAATATAGAGAATTTTATTTGAAATAAAAACTTTAGAAATGATGCAATTAAAGAAAAACTAAAATGACTTCATTTAATTTGAGTTTGTGTAGGGATGGCAATGGATAGAATTCAGACCGGGCAGTGCAATCTCCATACCCAAATTCAAATCCTATCCCTATTTTTATACCCTAAGCAACTCTATCGTTAGAAAATAATGGGTTCAGGTATATCCATAGATTTTCATTATTCATGGGGGTATTTATTACCCACACTATCTATTTACCTATATATTTAAATTGTTTAAAAAATTAGATTACATTGAATCAATAAATCAAAGAATTAAAAAAAATAAAAGTGTCCTTCCATTGTTCAAATTAATTTATATTTTCAAATTGATTTAAATTATTCAAATTAACTCAAAATTATTCAAATTAATTTAAATTATAATTATTTTACTTATTAAATATTTCACACTATAATTTTAAAAAAATAATTAATTTTCAAATTTGAGTATTATCGACACCTAAAAGTTCGGGTCAAATTTGAAATCGGGTTTGGGTTTATAATAACAATACTCATATCTTACCAATATCCAAATGAAACTTTTAGGTTTTACCTAAACCACTCATAACCCTAAAAATTAGATTCAACTGGACTTGACTCAAGTGCATACACATTAAATTGGGCTGATTTTGTCATCCCTGTGTATGTGTATTAATTGTGCACGATTAGAGAAGAGTAAGAGTGACAAACAAAAAAAAGGTTGCACGTTTAATGCCCTTGTGTTTTCAAAGCAAAATAAAATGACTACTTTATCAAAAAATTATTAACTATTGAAGTAACGAATGTGTTCATATTAAAAACATATTTGCACAAAAATTATTAAATAATTAACAATACTGCTTGATTTGATTAATTTGCTCCTAGAGCCCAGATTCTTAACACGATATCAGAATTTGGGACCCAAACCTATATGAGGAAAGTTTCTACATTGGGTGGTACCCTAATAGACCCATGTTGGGTCATCGTATTCTTATCAAGTGGATAGTCCTACTTGAGATGGGAGTGTTAGAATATATGGATAATCTCACATCAGATAAATACAACTAACTAAAAGGGTATATAAGCAAATGGTGAATCAACCAAAATGATTTAGGGCATTTTGTATTAAAAATAAGTCCAATTTATTATAAGCTCAATATTAAATAGATAATTTAATTTGATTAATTTGGTCTTAGGGTTTAGATTCTCAACACGGTATCAGAATTTGGGACCCAAACCTGCATGAGCGAAGTTCACGTGTGGGGTTGTACCCTAATTGACTTGCGTTGGGTCATCTTATACTTTTTAAGTAGATAGTCTCACTTGAGGGGGAGTGTTGGAGTATGTGAGTAATCTCATATCACATAAATACAACTAACTAAAAGGGCATATAATGTGAAAGATAAACCAACCAAAATGGCTTAGGTCATTTTGTATTAGATGTAAGCCAACGCATTATAAGGCCTTAAATAGATAATTGAATTTGATTTAATTAATTTACTCCTGGGGCCAGATTGTCAACAAAAATCTTTGTTGCCTATAAGAGTACAAATCGTTTAAATGTGTTCTATTTGCAAATGTATGCTCATTTTGTTATATCTGTCTACCAATATTATATTTTTATTATAACACATCATAGTGATTCTGATTTCTCCATTGTTAATCCTCTTGCACACACATAAGAGGGATGGACTCAATTTGTGTACTAATGAATGAATTGATATGTAGCGTCTAACATGAAATTCTTTTATCATTTCATCTAAGAATTAACTCTTTTTTTATCTCTATCCCATGAACATTTCATGACAATGGAGTTACTCTTTAAATGATACTTTACATTTTACTAGATTTTATAAACTGTCTTCACACAAATATTGAATGTGACGATAATTTTTTTATAATTGTGTGCATTTAGGTTACCTTGTTATAACTCGGCCAAAAGCATAGTGGCTATATAATGTTTAACATTGTCGGGAATGTCCTTTTTCTTAGTTTTCTTTTCATGTTATATTGAACAATATTTTGAGATTGACTACTGTCAACAATAACCATAGCATTTTATTCGCCATCAGGTAACTAGTTCAAGTTTATAAATTAAAAATCAAAAATCAGCAACCACCACCAGTTAGGACCTACATCAACTGTCGAAGCTCGTATGAGGAGGTGGTGCACATTGAGATAGGTGGATGCATGGCCTGTCGCTTGCGGCTAACAGATCTTGGCAATCTGGCCATAATAATGTAAACTGTATTCTTGAGTTCTTTGGCTATTTCAAAACTTTTTTATTTTTTCTAATTGATTAAATCATTATTTAATTGAAACATATGCGTAAAAGTTTTTTAAAAAATAATCAAATTAATTATGAAAAATTTGCGTGCGTTAATATTAATTTTTATCAAATATTAAATTCTCAATACGTGAATTAATTCAATAATTAATATTTTGTACATCTCAAATGGGGATGAAAATGCTATGAGTAGTTTAGGATACCACTACACTCTAGTGGTTATAAATGGATATGTATAGTGAAATTACTATTCCGTAACAGATACGAGTAGGTATGGGTATAGATTTTTGAATACCCGCTATCCGGTAACCATTGTATTAAACAAGTTTGGTAGTAAGTACCTGTAGGTACCCTATCCATTATTAGTAAAAATATGCTATTTTAAATAAATTTGAATTTATATAGATTAAGATTTGCAAATACCCTTATCATTTAAGAAGTACTTTAATATAAGGTTTGAATAGATATGGAAAGGAAAAATTTAAATAGATTCGAATATAGATACTTAAATGGATATTTAAATGAAGTTAAAACGAATACGAGTAGTAAAATTTTAAACGAATATCTATACAGACAATTTAAAATTCATGGGTGCTCGCTCCGCTTTCATTTTTATTAAGGGATATATTGGATTAAAATTACGTTAGATTTTAAAAGACATTTGAAATTTTTGAGTTAGAAGATGAATTTACTCATTTATTTATATCTAGCACAATAAAATTCAATGAAATTAATAATTTTATAAAATCCTTCAAAATCAATAAATTTATAAATACTATCAAATTTGCATATACTTTTAAAAGTCATAATTGAATACCATCAAATTTTATGGATTTCATAAAAATTTAAATTTAATATTACAAATTTTTAATCGACTTAAAAAAATCTAGATTGAATACCATTAAAATTTTAAAATTTTTTAAAATCTAATAGATTCTTAATAAAAAAAACACTCCTCTAAATGTTCGATCAATGATTCAAGCCTAGCAATGTGCGTAAGTGCATGAAAACTAAGTATTCACCTAATAGTTAGAAAGGTTTAGCCCCAGAGCGAACCTCATGATGTAAAATTGGATTAGCTACAAGAGACTGAAGCTTAAGAAAGTTAAAAAAACGAATTTCCCCAAGAGGTGATTCTTAAGACCTACGCCAAAAATGGTAAGTCTTAAATTCCGAAGCAGATTTAACCTTAAGAGGTAAACCTTATAGCTTAAAACATATTAGCCCTTAGGGGAGAGTCTCATACGTAAAGTAGGCTTAACCCTAAGGGGTGAACCTCATGGCATGAAATTGGTGTAGCTGTAACGGGCAAACGTATTCATTTAAATAACATAGCCTTAGAAGACAAGACTTTGCATGGTGAGAGAGAACCTCATATGGAAATAGGCGTAGAAGGCAACCTCAGTTTGCTACTAATTCTCAAATAATATATAAATGAAAATAGTAAATAAGCTCGAGAAAAATAAACACAGCGAATGATATACGAAATCTTCAATTCATTGAACTCTTACCAAAACATGAACAATCTATAGTATAAAACGCAAGGAAAAACACTATGTTATTCTGATAAAACATACTAATTTACAACTTCAATGTCCTGAGACTTGAGACTGTTGCCTTAATGGTTCAGGTCATTAAACAATCAATCGAGTTAATGATTTTAGCGCTACATTATCTTTCTATGACAAAACATTATTAGATTAATAAATAATTTTCATTTGACATCAAATTTATAATTAATTTTTTCAAAAATATTATTTTTATCAAAATCCCCGTCCAATGACCAACATTTATCTTTTTTGTTTAACCGACTTTCAAATATGGAGGAATATGCATTGTCGTATTTAATAATTTATTAAAGGAATATTCTATTCAGTGAAGTGGGCAGTAGCGAACTGATAATGTCAATCCTGGAAAGGTTGGAGCTAAATAGAACCTTCTCCATAGAAAAAGGAGAAAACAGGGTGCTACTATGATATTTCCTATCCTATCAAATGATATGGGTATGTGTCGTTTTCCTTCAGCATAGGATGAACCATTATCTGAAGGTAATTAACGGTCCATGTCATCAATTGAAAAAAAAAAAAAAGAAAAAAAGATCCATTCAGACCATAAAGAAAAAGGAAAAAAAAAAAAAAGGAAGGTCCTTTGAATTAATAATCATTCCCTCTCCTCACCTTACCAACCTAGCAGTCATCTTCTAAATTACATATTAATATTCATTACTTGTTAGTCATAGGAGAGCAAAATTCTGTGATTTTGATTTTTTTTTTTTTTGAAAATATGATGATTTGGTTTTCATTTAATGGAAAAAACAAAAAATTAATATTGGAAAAACTTAGTTATAGAAATTAATTAATTGTAATTGATTTTTTTATTAGAAAATGAAGGATTTGAATTCATATATTTATGTTCGTATGTATTTATTTATTTATCGACTAAATTTTGTGCGTGAAAATTAAAATATATTAAATAATTTTAAAAATTAATTTCATAACTATTCTAGAAAGCATAATTACTTTTTTTATCATATTAGTCATTATTGATCAGTAAAGTTAAATCATAATTGGAATTGATTTACGATTTTCATCTATAAATTTATCGGATGAATTTATCGTGAGAGCATCTCAATATTAAAAAAATATTAAAATTATTATTGAAGTGTATAGATCATATGATTTTAAATTTAAAATCTAATAAAATATATTTTGTAAAAAAAAGATATAATACCTAAAATAAGATTTTTAAGAAGTTAAATCCAAATAATATTTGTATTATTTTACTTATAAATCTATTGGATGAAGCGAATAAAAGATCTCAATATTTTATTAATTACTGATATCATCTCACTATTAAATAAGAAAATAAATAAAATTATTAATTAAATTATATAATTGTTTTTTTTAAATTAAAGTATATAGTTTGATATGATTTTAAATTATTAATTTAGGATCTTTCAACATCTAAAATATCTTTTTCGCTTATAAAAAAGTTAATGCCTATCATAGATATTTTAAAAGTTTTTCTTTTCTTTCCATATATATATATATATATGTAAACATTCAATTATTTAAAGATATATTTTATTTTAAATTATTGAATTATCAATTCACATAAAATAATAGTAATTTAATAAAAATATGTTGCATAAATGGGAAGTTCCTTTTTGCCAAACTAAACTATAACACTATGACTGATAACTACAATTCCAATCTCTTCATTGCACTTTTACAAGCATCCAAATAGAAGCTGTTAGGTTGATATCACCTTTTTTGCATTTTTATTTTAATTAACAATTTCTCCTTTAATTAATTGGTATTATAATTTTTTTTATAAATTAAATAAAAGCTTCATTTATTTTTGAAAAATAACTGTAATTGTTGAAATAAAATTTATAACATAGAAGAGTATAATAATATTTAGAATTATAAATTTCACATTTTAAATTGTATTGTTAAATATGAAAAATGCATAAAAATATTAAATTATATTAGAAATGGATAACTCACAGTGATTGATGTTCGGTTGTGATAAATATACTAGACAAGTGTATAAATTGCTTGTGTTTGGTTTGCATTATCAATTCTACTTTTTCGAAAGTTGATCATTGAACTTTACTCATACAACTAAAGTAAGTTATTTAGACATGGATTGAAAGTTTTTTAGTTAAGTGCAATAAATTTATTAATTTATTTTATTATTTTAATTCGCTAAATTTTATATTATGGTATCATTGTAATTTATCGTTGAGAGCAATTCACTTATCAGAAAATTGACTTGTATACCAAACATATATTATACTTTTTAGGAAATAATTTGTATTTTTTGAGAATTATATTTCTGTGGAAGTCAGCCATTTTAAGTATGTATTTATAAAATTATAATTATAATAAATTCATCATTTAAATTATAATTATATTTAAACTGAACGACCCTAAGACAGTATTTAAATTACCGGAAGACAAGTGTAACCCTTCGCTTGTCATCACTCTTTTGTTGCTTTGTTAATTAATAATTAAACAACCGTTTTTAACCAAACCACTCTCCTACAATCATCCAGCTTCGCGCAAAACCCAAACAAACAGATCTCTGTCTTTCCTTTCCTTCGTAATAACGAATCGCACAATTCTCCAGATGGCTCCGATTCCGTCGGAGAACGGCGTCGACGGAGACGACGAGCGAGAAGAGGAAGATGAAGAAGAAGAGGAGGAAGAGGAGGAGGAGGAAGAAGAAGAAGAGCCGAGGCTAAAGTACCAGAGAATGGGAGGTAGTATACCGACTTTACTATCAAATGATGCGGCGTCCTGTATTGCCGTTGCAGAACGGATGATCGCGCTTGGGACACTCGACGGCACCGTTCATATTCTCGATTTCCTTGGTAACCAGGTGAGCAATGATTAGCTGAGCTGAGAACTCGCTGAATTGAAGCTTGTTGGATCTGAACTTGGATTGGAATTTTATTGTTTTGAGTAATTCAGCTTATATTTAGGGATTTTTTTTGGGTATAATTTGCTTTTTTGTACTATTACTTATTTTTAGTATCCATTGAAGGTCTAAAAATTTTGTTCACCCGTTTCATTTTCCAGCTTAATTATCAGTATGTGAAAGCAAGTAATTTTCCATTTTCTTTTATCGTTTCTATTTAAAAATTTTAACATTATCTTTAATGATGGTAATTTAGGCCATGAATCTAAATTGTTTGAGAAGGTTGAAAAGCAAAGTTTTATTGGTTCAGATAATAGGGAACATTGAAATCGAGTATCAGATCACCATTAGCTTCTGCGGCTACTGTTTTTCTTTTTGGTGGTTTATCTAAGGAGTACATTGCTCATAGACGCAGTATAAGCTTGCCTTTTTCCGCCCTCTATGCATCCATGCTGTCAAGTCAACTGTTGGTTACTCTGCAAGTTTCTTTGGTAAATGTGAAATATTTTCAAACTTGAGTGCAAGAACTCATTATTGTCTACAGATGAGTTACACCATTCCTCTTTTTTTCCCTTATTTGTTGCTTGGGGGAAAGTTGAGGGCACAATAAGGTCAACTGTCTATCTACCAATGTGTGAATCACTTTGGGGTATTGAGAATGGTATGCTAATAATTTCTAGGCTAATATACTAGGGCTATGGGATGGTTTATATTTGACAATTGTTACAGTATTTGCTATGGTCGGAACTTTTTGTATGTCTGAGCTATGTTCTCAATTTATTCATTTTCAGGTTAAGGAATTTGCTGCCCATACTGCTGCTGTCAATGATCTCAGCTTTGATATAGAAGGTGAATATATAGGTAGTTGTTCAGATGATGGATCCGTTGTAATACATAGCCTTTTCACTGATGAGAAAATGAAGTTTGACTATCATCGTCCAATGAAGGCCATTGCTTTGGACCCTGAATATTCTAGAAAAACATCCAGAAGATTTGTAGCTGGTGGGTTAGCGGGTCATTTGTATTTTAATTCAAAGAAATGGCTGGGATACCGAGATCAGGTTTGGACAGGTTTTCTATTATTGATACCTTATTTATGAATTGTCTCATTAAGTTTTCGGTTCTTAATAATACAAATTAATATATTTTTTCTAGGTTTTGCACTCTGGTGAAGGTCCAATACATGCTGTAAAGTGGAGAACTAGTCTCATTGCTTGGGCTAATGATGCGGGTGTGAAAGTTTATGATGCTGCCAATGATCAGCGAATAACATTTATTGAAAGACCACGAGGAAGTCCACGCCCTGAACTTTTGCTTCCTCACTTAGTTTGGCAGGTTAGTCAAACCACTGGTGGCTATACTAGTCCAGACAGTTTTAACAACCTTTCTTCATCATTTCTATTTATCTTGTTTCTCTTTTGTACTTTTATGGTTTTGAAATTAACATGAGCATGTTGTTTCTGAAATATGTGCTTTTTCTTGGTTCCCTTGTATCACATTCAGGATGATACTCTCTTGGTTATTGGCTGGGGAACATCTGTGAAAATTGCATTAATAAGAACAAATGCATACAAAGGAACAAATGGGACAATTAGGCACCTCCCAATGGCTAGTATGAACAAGGTGGATATTGTGGCATCTTTTCAAACCAGCTATTATATTTCAGGAATTGCTCCCTTTGGTGATTCTTTGGTTGTTCTAGCTTATATTCCTGGAGAAGATGATGGAGAGAAGGAATTTAGCAGTACCATTCCATCAAGACAGGTACATTCTCCAGCATGTTGAATGAAATACATTAATTATGACTCATACAATTATGTAGCTATATTCTGTTTAGGTGGCTATATTAAACGCACAATGTGTTGCAGTCAAATGTTGGTGAACCATATTTCTCCTACAAATCTGATAAATGAAGTAAGAGTTATGAATGACTAAAAATGGGAAAGGATAATTGTTAAAAGTTGATGAGTTTTTACATGAAAAACAATTTTGTCTTTATTGTTTTTAAAGTGTGTCAATTTCCCATAGTTCGGTAATGACACAACATTTTAATTCCCACAGTAAAACTTTTATCACATTTTAGTCCTTGATTTCAAGTATCCACTTTTGGTGCAAAAGAAATTCTATTACATTTTTTCTACTCTCTTTGTCCAAAAAAGGTTGTAGCCTTCTTTTTAAACACAGTTAACAAATATTGTTGTGCCAACTCATATCTAATACATCATTCTTCCCTTTATGCCCTTACATATTCTTTATGTCATAGTAAATAAACTCTTTAAATTGAAGAACTAATAAGGGAATAATGGGAAAATTAACTTAAAAATTTTCCACTTTGCAGAAATGAGTGTGTATTTTGGGACTTCAAAAAATGAATGGTGGACAATATTATAATTTCATGAAATAGTTTGGCCTCTTGAATTTTTATGTGTTAATTAAAAAAAAAATATATAAATATGTATATTTTTGAAAAAAGTGTGTATTAATTATTATTATTATTATTATTATTTTTTTTTTTTTTTTTTGCAAAACTAGGCACTTCATACGTCAACGATTAAGCTTTATCCTAAATTAGTTGATGGTGGACTATCTTTCCTTTTTGTAGTTTTAAGTCTACCTATTTCTCTTTTAATACTTTCTACTATTAAAATATTGCACTTGAGGACGGGGGACATGGAGGTCTATGTAAGACATAACCAAACCAATGTCCTTCCTCATTTTATCCCCAATGAGCATGACTTTTACTGTTTGTCAGATGTGACAATTTCTCATCCTTTCCAATCATGTATGACTACACATCTATCTTAACTTACCCATTCTGCAACATTCATCTTCTGAATTTTGGCTCTTAGGAGATCCATGTTCACTCCCATAAAATATTGCTTGTTTCACTGTCATTCTATAGGACTTGTCTTTTGCTTTGTTAGATGTCTTCCTATTGCATGGCAAACCTATAGCACTCCTCAATTTTTGTTATTGCCCTAAAAAGGGATGAATAATCGTGAAAATGATACGTTTGTTGACATATTTTTGTTGTCAAAATGAAATTATTTTTCAACTGAAATTTATGAATAAATTTTTAAATTGTATAAATATCATTGAGAAATTTAAATGTAGCAAATTTAAAAATCAAATTGAGTTTTTTTTTTTTTTTTGGAAGGATGTACATCTGCACCTTCTAGTCTAAATCCCAAGTCTGCCATTGGATGTCATCATTAAAAATCACCATCACGTAGTGAAAATATGCCATTTTTGCTGACTTGTTCTACCTATTTTTAAGCAGGGTAATGCACAGAGACCAGAAGTACGTATAGTTACGTGGACTAACGATGAACTTGCAACAGATGCCCTACCTGTGCATGGGTTTGAGCATTACAAGGCAAAGGACTATTCCCTTGCTCATTCTCCATTCTCAGGTTAATATATTTGCATATGAAGTTTGTGACTTTTGTAATGTTTGATGACCTACATCTAAATAGTTATGATTTTCCTTTCCTGTGTGAATATACTAACTTAGGGAGCAGCTATGCTGGTGGTCAGTGGGCTGCTGGTGATGAACCATTATACTATCTTGTATCCCCAAAGGATGTTGTTATTGCAAAACCAAGGTTAGTATTGATTTCCTTTGGATTTTAGCTTTAAAATAGAAGGATGTATTTCTTGACATTAATTGCATTTGAAGCACTTAGAACCTGTGGCATAGGTATAGTTTGATGCTTGGATAGTAGTCTAAAAGTAACTACCCTCTTCTTTCTCGAAATTATTTTGTTGTTGCTAGATTCTTATCCAGAATTGAATTTTGAATTATATCCAAAGGAGATGTCTTTGTTTCACATATTAAGATCAGTTATCTGAGTTCTTCAATCATCATTTTATATTTTCTTTGCACCCTTCTAAGTTGACTAAGCATGACATACAAACTTATTTACCTCGTTCTATTGCAGAAATTTTTATTAATACTAGAATTGTTGTTATCGTCGTCATCGTTGTTATTATTATTATCCTTAATTACCTCTGCAGTGCATTTATTTTTTTGAATTGGTCTATACAGCATTTATGTTATGTATATCTTTTGGCTTCCACTTGAATGAATGATGTCCTGATTAACGGTAAGCTAGTATAATTTTCACTTTTGATTTATGATAATAAATTGGGGTATTGCATTATCTCTTGAATGCCTACTTGATGCTGGAGCAGAAGTCTAGGATTTTCTAGTGTTACTGTTCACCCCATTGTAGTATTTAGCAAATTTAAATTTGGGATTATGCAATTTTTCTGTTATTTTGGTGAAAACCTGATTCTATAACCATTTTGTTAAATCTTTCTGCTATTTCATTAAGTTTGATGTCTTAAGACCTAGTTCTATTTGGATTTATGTTTAAAACCTTATTCTAGTTGGATTATATGCTGAGGCAGTAATGTTCTGTCTAGTGGCGGATATTTTTCAGTAATTGAGCTGTTTATTGCTAGTTTATTTCCCTGGTTGTGTAACGGGAAAATCCAGCCTTTTGGTTGAATTAAGATCTACTAGTTCTCTCTTTCTAATGTTATTTTGTCAAATCTAAAACCTAATGTAGGGTCAGGGTTATTTGCTACACTAATTGTTGTTCACTGCTAACTTCTTCACATTTTTAAGATTTTGTACTCATTTGTTGATAAAAAAACTTAAGACCATTGGACAGAAATGATTGGAACACCATTTTTGGTGATGATAACTAAATAGTGGGAACTTGGTGGAATTGGAGAACCCTATTGGTAAATAATATAATTTTTTCTGTCACTTACTGTTTTACTTGTTAATACTTGATAAATAGATTTAATAGCAGCATATCATGGAAAATCACTGAGATGGATATATAGTTGGCTGTGGCATTAATCCATAGTATTCATATTGATTTCTTGTATGTAAGAATATCTAGAGTAGAACAAAAAATGAACGAATTCTTTCATTGCCATAAAGTTTCTATTTCTTGAGATTTA
Organism: Jatropha podagrica; assembly: GCA_947857235.1. Classification (NCBI taxonomy): domain Eukaryota; kingdom Viridiplantae; phylum Streptophyta; class Magnoliopsida; order Malpighiales; family Euphorbiaceae; genus Jatropha; species Jatropha podagrica. The sequence goes on along the minus strand of CANUEP010013315.1, from coordinate 9,228 downwards.
ACCAGTAATATTTCTTTTTAACAATTGAGCGGCGTGTGAAATTTCACTGAGCTTTAATGCAATTGGTTGGGTTTTGGTTGAAGTTATAAATGATGCTGAAGTGAGAACCAATGGTCCTCTAAACAAAATTTTTAATTGTTAGGGATGCTGAAGATCATATTGCATGGCTTCTACAACATGGTTGGCATGAAAAAGCTTTAGCGGCAGTTGAAGCAGGTCAGGCTCGAAGTGAACTTGTTGATGAGGTACATATTTCCCCTTCCGTGTGTGGGCTCGGGCACAGGTCTTCATTTGTGAAGAAAAGTGCAGGCTGAGTCTTTGAAAAAGAATGTCCTTGTCCAAGCCCTGGCCAAGTCGATAAACATGCTGAAGTATAGAGCTCTTTTTGTGTCTTCATATGGGTGCTATATGCATAGATTTCTTTTTTTTTTTTTTTTCTCCACGAGTATGCATGCAAGTTTGGATATACTAGTTGACGTTAGAGATTGCTATGACTTACGAGCTGAGCTTTATCAAAGCTGAGGCCCAAGGTCCGAGGCTGTGTTGGGCTCAAAGGCATGATCCTGAATCTGGCCCTACGGAAAAACAAAAGGCCTGAAGTGGGTTGAAAGTTTTAAAAACTTTATATTTTTACTGAAAGAATTATTTATTTAATCTAATTGATATATTAAAATACATAAAGCAATATACATTCTACAGATACATAGGATAATATCTTATAATAGGATTGAAATGAATATATCATAATAATCATGTCCTATATATTTTAATATACGTTGGATGAAAACATGTAATTTTTTCGGGTAGGCAGGCTCAGTTCCAAACTATTTGAAAAGAGACTTGGACCAGGCTTGTAACTTAGGGCCTAACTATACTCTTTGAGCCAGAATTTAGGGCTTAATGTTAATTTTCCAGGTTGCAATTGGGCTGGCCCCTTTTCCCCTTTAGTTAAAAAATGTAGGGTTGATTGAGAGCCTTGTTCTAATGTTTGTGTTTACCTAAGGAGTCATATCTTTTTTGGTTTAGCTCTATCTGAGGTCATAAGTATTGAGAAAACAAAAGCTATTCCAGGTCAGTACAGGAGGTAACTTGTTAATGAGAAGATTGCTGGTGCTTCAGGGGTGCTGCATGAATAGAGAGGGTGATAGGACAGTAACCTTGTTTCGTTGTTTAGTTGCAACACAGTATGAATGGCATTCTGTTCTTTCTGTCTTTGAATTGGTTTTGCATGGTAGGAAAGTTCTTTCCTAGTTGGCTAGTGGGGAGAGTCCAGAAAGAGTAGTAGAGGCATCATACATAGTGTGTTTCCATCATGTCTGTTGAGATATATTTTAGGTTGGAGAGTTTGTCGAGTGTTGATTGAGTAGAACATTCTGTCATGGAGCTGAAGTGTAGGCTATTGTCCAACTTAAATTTTATGGCTGCTTGCCCATGTTAAAAAATTTTGATCATCATGTTTTCTTTTTATCTTTTCATCCACTCCAAGGCTCCTTTTGTTTTGTTCTAGTGTACATTGGGTGCAACTATTGTAGTAATATAATTCACGGCTTAATGAAGTGAATTATAAAAAAAAAAGAAGATTTATTGGGTTGAGAGAATAATATTGCCATTCAATTTTTATTGGTGACAAGTGACAACATAGTGCAATATCACAAACCTTCGAAATGCATGAAAATGCTTGTGTTATCAGTTATGTGCTATTCTTTGTTTCCATGATAATGTTTTAAATAGTGTGCTTCCTGTTGGTGCATTTAAGATGTGCTTATCTTGTTCTTTGTCCTCATTACAACCAGCAATATTTCCTCCTTTCTTCCTTCTATCTATCTCTTGTTTCTCTCTTAGTAAAATGTCAACATTCTGTTGTTTTGAAATGGAAATATATCCTTATATCAAGCTTTCCTCTTTCTAACTCAGAGTTGTGTTATCTTTATCTGCATATATCTCAGTTGGATTTTTTACGTGATCAGGTCGGATCTAGGTATCTCGATCATTTGATTGTGGAAAGGAAATATGCTGAAGCTGCATCTTTGTGTCCCAAATTGTTACAAGGATCTGCTTCAGCATGGGAAAGGTAAATGAAGCAACTATCACTATATATTCTCATATCCTTGCTTAACTGACTGACCATGTGCTGCTCTTTTTGAAGGTGGGTTTTCCATTTTGCTCATCTTCGTCAGCTACCTGTACTGGTTCCATACATACCAACAGAAAACCCAAGACTGAGAGATACTGCTTATGAGGTTTGAAGAAAAGATGTGTTTGTTAGTTGTAACCTTTTATGATATGCCACCTTGGGGATCAAGATTTGTTGTTTCATATGTTACAGGTTGCTCTTGTTGCACTGGCAACAAATTCATCTTTCCATAAGGATCTTTTGTCAACTGTTAAATCTTGGCCACCTGTGGTTTATTCTGCATTACCTGTCATATCTGCTATAGAACCTCAGCTAAACACCTCTTCCATGACCGATGCACTTAAAGAGGTCAGATATAGAGTTTGTGCGTGTAATTTAAAATTAAAAAAACTTTCAACTGTGGCATGTCTTAACAATAGTATGCCTTTATATCAGGCACTAGCAGAATTATATGTAATTGATGGGCAATATGAGAAAGCTTGTACACTTTATGCTGATGTAAGTATTTTGTTCCACACTTGTGTTACCATAAATTTATGTCTAGATAAGTTGTTTCAGAAAAACACATTTGTGGATCAATTTTATCATTCTAACATGATTTTGTTTTGGTAACTGATTTCCAGCTTATGAAGCCAGATATATTTGAATTCGTTGAAAAACATAACTTACATGATGCTATTCGTGAGAAGGTATGGCATTGCAAAATAAGTTGAACTGCTGATTATTGGGCTTTCTATAGCTTCTACAGTTCTCTGTTACCACTGTATCCACTTCGCCATTTGAAAGTTTACATTCTAAAGAGGGCAGAATAAATGGATTTGTTTGCCTAATAAATCTCATGTCAAAATTTCCCCTCCTATTTCTGTGCTTGTACAGGTTGCCCAATTGATGATGCTTGATAGCAAGCGTGCGGTACATCTATTGATCCAAAACAGGGACTTAATTCCTCCGGCTGAAGTTGTCTCACAGCTGTTGGCTGCCAGAAATAAATGTGATTCAAGATATTACTTGCATTTATATCTGCATGCACTATTTGAGGCAAATCCACATGCTGGAAAGGATTTTCATGATATGCAGGTATGGAGAGGGCTATAATTTTTGGATTGTAAATATTGCCTTGATATCATAGATTTAATTTTGTTTGTTTGCTTGAAATACTGGCAAATAAGAACATGGGTCAGGTTTATCATATATTGGTAAAAGATGCATGATAGATTTACAAAACATTTCTTGTTGGTTTGACATAGCAAAGCCCATTAGAAGGATATGTTCAATGTTTTTAACTCTTGTAGGAAGTTTAATGTATGGCACAACACAATTATCTTGTGTTAAACTTGTGTCAAACGTGATTTTGACAGGAGCAAAATTATGGCATACTGCATGCTCAGATTCACAATTATTTTTTTCCATGGATAAAAATTATGGTCGAGCACCGTGTCTTTTGTTGTCATCCCTTGTTGATGGAGCCACATTGTCTGCTGATTTTGACATGTTTCCTGGCATGCTATCAACTCAATCTATAGTTCAAATTTGATAACTTTGTGGACCCAACTTGTTGTTTGTGTGTGTTTTTTCCGGCTGGACTCCCTTAACTGAAATTTGGTTGTTCTTTTTTTTTTTTTTTCAATCTGTCGTGTAGCCTATGTTGTAGTAATCCTTTCTTGGTTAAGAACAACTGGCCGAGATTCCTTTCTGTTGATATTCATTTTCATATTTGTGTAGTTAATGCTTGGGGCAATAACTAGACACATTGATATAGCAATACCTGAATCTGGCATATATTTATTGTGACAGGTAGAGCTTTATGCAGATTATGATCCGAAGATGCTGCTTCCCTTTCTCCGTAGTAGCCAACATTGCACGCTTGAGAAGGTTTGAATGTTACTAATTATGCATGTCCTTAGTTGACTAACGTTCAATTGTTTGCTTAATTATTTCTCCATGAATTGACACATTGAACATATATCTCAGGCATATGACATTTGTGTCAAAAGAGATCTTTTAAGGGAGCAAGTCTTCATACTTGGAAGAATGGGAAACTCCAAAAAGGCCTTAGCTGTTATCATAAATGATTTAGGAGATATTCAAGAGGTATTTGACTTGTATTTCTTTGAAACAATTCATTTGTACCCAAAGGTCATAACTTTTATTTGTTATAATATGCAGGCTGTAGAATTTGTAACTATGCAGCACGATGACGACCTTTGGGAAGAATTAATTAAGCAGTGTCTTCACAAACCTGAAATGGTACATTGAGAACTTAGTCAGCTGACTAATTTCATAACTTTTGCTAATCAGACATTTTTCTATGCATCTCTGTGTCTGCTTTTCTCAAGCATGTTCTGTTACTTGGCAGGTGGGAGTGTTGTTGGAGCATACTGTTGGCAATCTTGATCCCCTGTATATTGTAAATATGGTACCTAATGGCTTGGAGATTCCTAGGTGAGTTCCTGGGATTTGGTTTTCAAGTCTGATGTATATTTCTTTTTATTTTGGTTTAAGTTTCACTCTCCTTTTCATTTGCATTTGATGTAAGCCGATTGAAATTTAGTACTTCTCTCAGGCCAAAAAAGTTTTGAAATTGAATATAGTCTCAACGAGTTTTTCACAAGTTTTGACTAAGATGGCTGAGAAGAAAGTTAAAGAAATGGATACCATTATGAAAACTGTTTTTTGAAGTCGGATAGCAAAAAGCATTTTTCAGCAATTCCTTCAATTTATGGGATACTTAAGGTTGTGAGGCTCCAAGTTTCTTGCCCAACTCAACATCATTCTTGTTGAACCTGATAAACAACTCAAGCTTCTATACGTAGTATAAACTCCTTATAGTGGATAAGATAAATTCCCAAATTGAATAGAAATCAATAACACCCAAAACTTCTAAGCATACCAGGAAACCCTTAATGCAAACACAAGCAGAGAAAAGCCTAGAAATCCTTGTTGATACTCTCTTTTGCATCCAAGATGTAGTAATCCATTTGTATTATATCTAAATTGTCCCTGATTTTTGTGGTGCTACAATATATTTTATCAGGCATTATGAGCTAACTTTTCTAAAATAACTCAACAGATATTCATTGTTTCGATCATGGTATTGCTTGCATAATGTTTGTTGTTGTGTTGTTGAGTTCTCTTGATGTCATTCTCCTCGAGTTGCTGAAATGTTGCAGTTGTTATTTTTGCTTCTTTTCTGGGTTAATTCTGTCTTCAAACCAGTCTGCATTTCTGATGGCTGTATACATTTTTCCTCCCTGCCCTATGATATTTTAATTTATTCTTTGAGGACGTAACAGACAACTTGAACAAAATTAAGGCTTAATGCCAGTTTAGCAATACCCTTTATCTCCATTCCGTTCTTTGAGCATCTTATCACATTTTCTAGTATTAAGCATTAACCCCCCATTTTGATATAAATGAATTCCACAAGAACCTGTGGAATTCAATTGAATTCGCAGTTTTCAGTGTTTGGAAATTTAATTCTGTAGTAATTGAACTTAAATAAACCAATTTCCATTAATTTGACGGAATTCCAAATAAATTCTGTAAATTCTATACAACTAATTTTAGATTAAAATACCCATTGTCCACCATTCTTTCTCTCTCTATTCTCATCTTTTTCTCTCTTTTCTCATCTGTCCTTTTTCTGTAACTCTGTTTCTTCCTTCCCTCCTCAATGTCTCGTTTTCTTACCCCTCTTTCTCGCTTTCTTTATTTTTCGTTAAGGATATCTTAAGATTATTTTATATTGAATTCAATTTTACATTTCTTCCAAACGTAAAACATGTGGAATTCAATTGAATTTTACATTTAAACTTATCATTAAAAATGGAAATTCATTTGAAAATGAATTGCAAATTTTTAACGAATCCATACCGAACAGAAAGATCTCTATAGTAATGGTAAGCATATTCTAGAATACCATTTTGCTAGGGCATGTGGTTAATTCAAACAATATATAGGTAAGCAAATACATGAAGCCTGTTGTTAAAAGCTGATGCTGCAACAACAGTTTTTGGATTCTGATATTAATTAAGTTATGTTCCAGGAACTTAGAGAATGGTTAATGAACGTACATCCCTCATCCCTCAGACCCTTCAATATTTCGGTAGTGAGATTAGAGTATATTTATTCTTGTTGTGTTTAATTCTATAATTTTTTGTTTATATGTTGCTTTCAGGCTTAGGGATCGTCTAGTAAAAATTATCACAGATTACAGGACTGAAACATCTCTAAGACATGGGTGTAATGATATTCTCAAGGTACGAAGTGTCATATATCCCTTTTCATTGAATAGAAATAGTATCAATAGTGATTATCAAGATATTTTAACATTTTGATATTGCACTAAAATGTACAGGCTGATTGTGTAAATCTCCTAATCAAATACTACAAGGAAGCAAGACGAGCAGTTCTCTTAAGTAACGAAGAAGAGGACACGCGAGTGAAAAGGGATGGTAATCGGGATTCTGAGGCAAGTGAGAGAACACTGACTTTGAGAACAATGGAGGTTAAATCAAAAACTAGGGGAGATGCAAGATGTTGCATGTGTTTTGACCCTTTCTCTATACAAAATGTATCAGTCATTGTATTCTTCTGCTGTCATGCTTATCACATGAATTGTCTAATGGATTCCATGCACACTGTTGATGCTCAAAAACGGGTAGGAGCCACTTCCCGGGAGCAGGATTTAGAATTTGGATATAGTGATGATGAAGACGATGAAGATGATACCAATTCTGGTGTGCCTCGATTACGATGCATCTTGTGTACTACTGCTGCAAGTTGAGATAGTGTATTCTTTTTTATATTTTCCCTCCCTCAGTTTTTGTTTTTTTTTTGGTTGGGAAGTAGTGCGAGTTTTTCGGTTTAATTTATCGGGCTTTTCTTTTTTTTTTTCCCCTAAATATTTTTCTTGATTTTTGTTGTTAATATATCATGTGTGCTATCCGTCAAATTTACCAGTTTTGGTGGAGCTTCAATTGCTGTATTATAATTTATATAATTATTAATGGAAGTGTTAATATTTCATTGTATTTGACTTCTATTTCAGGAATTTGCAATCTGTATTCTGAGAAATGGAGTAATGATATGTGATTTACTAAACTGGAAGGTTTAATTATTTATATGATGTAATTAGATTTTTATATGTCAAGGAAAAGGTTTGTAAGCTTTTTCTTTGTTCAACATTTTTTTTATAAATTATTTTTTTTATATTGTGATTGGACAATTTAAATATTTTAATTAATAATTTATTATAAATTATTCATATTAAATTATTTAAATTATTAAATCTTATTTATATATAATTATAATAATTTATCTATCCTTAAAATATGCTATTGAAATTATTTATATTATAAATTACTTAAAATTTAATCAAATTTTTAATTCAATATTCTATTTTTTTTTAGAAAAGTTCAAAATTTTCTTTTATTTTTTCTATTTTAATAGGTCAACTTATTTAATTTTTTTATTTAATATAATACTGATAATTGATAACATTTAAAATATAATATAATCATCTAATCTAATTAAAATTTTAATTTTTAAATTTTTAAATTTTAATCCATTAAAATCTTAATTTTTAAATTTTATATAATCTCTATCTTCCTCAAAGTTATCACATTATTACTTATTTTGTATCTATAAAATTTCAATTATTCTTTCTCAACATCATCGCACTCACAAAATAATAGCAACCTAAGACAATTAAAATAAAATTTCATCAATTATTGGCCAGAATAGTTAATTTTTTTTGTTAATACTTTAGCTTTCTTTTTTTTTATTATTTTCTATTTCTCCTCTATTTTAATTTTTCTGAATACAAAAGAGGAGAGAGCAAAAAAAAAAAAAAAATCAGTCTCAATTCAACACAGGCATAATCCTGAGTAAGGAGATATCTTGCAAATCCTCACGAAACAAAGGGACACAGCACTAGGTAGCTCAACAAGAACATGGAGACCTTGTACACCATCCTCCATGTCTCTTTAATGCAATAACTAATAATTTATTTATATTCTTCATATCTAAAGTTTTTTTTTTTATCCATTATATATAAGTATAATTAGCTAAATTTTCTTGCCTTATGCACTAACTTGCTTTTTTCCGTTTTATTTATATATAAATATTTATTCGGTCTTATAGTTTTTGTATAACCCTACACTTTTAATGCTTTTCATCTCCTAATACATGCTTATTCATTTTTTTTAATTTTTTTTACTATAATTTGATTTGAAAGAGAAATAAGAGATAGTATTTTTATTATCTATTTTAACATTAAATTATAATTAATTTTTTTATTAAAAATAAATATAATTTAAGTATAATAATTATTTAAATAATATCAATTATGTGTGAATACAGTGTGAAAATTTAATCAGAGATAAAAAATAATAGATTGATAATAAATCATTATCTTCCCTATTATTTCTATAAATATTTCTGTAAATAATTTAAAGTAGAATAAAGGTAATACATATAACTATATTATTGTTATTGTAATCTAAATGTTTTATATTTAATTTTACTATATATTAGATCTAACAATATATGCTCACTAAAAATAAAAAAAAATTACTTTCTCATTAAAAACATTATAATTTCTATAATTATTCATGCATAATAAAAAAGTTTAGAGATCAATTATTTTGAAACATATGCATTATAATTCAAAAAACTTTTAAAAATAATAATACTGAAATATTATTTTAAATATTCGCGAGTGAAGCGTGATTAATTACTAATTTTTAAATATTACTCAATATATGTATATTTTTTCATTACTTCTGGTGATAGGTCCCAATCAGAGTTAATAAAGATTTAGTCTAAAAAGTTTGATAATTCCCTTTCCTTTGTTTTTTTTATACAAGGATTTTAATAAGAGAGAAAATAAACCACTAGTCCTATTCTAAAGGCCACAAACGGCACAATTGAGTGAAAGTAGGCAAATATGTTGCAACAATCTCAACAGCATATCTGATTTATTCAACATGAAACTGATTAATAAAATAATTAATTAAAAACAATTGCAGCAATAAAACGATAGTTTTACAGCAGCAACTCAGTCCTCAAACTTTTTATTCATCACACGAGTC
>CANUEP010013313.1:0-70419 GCA_947857235.1 Jatropha podagrica | reverse complement strand
GTGTGGTGTGCTCTCTCACACCTATTTCACATTTGTTTTGTGTTTCTATATATATATATATATATATATATATATATATATATATATATATATATATATATATATATATATATATATATGTATGTATGTATGTATGTATGTATGTATGTATGTGCACAAATGAAATAGAGAAAGTGCAAGAGAAGCATAAGGGCCATAGTGCTAAAGAGCAAAATGAAAAAGAAGAAAGAGAAAGAAAGAATATATAGAGTAGAGCATATACTCTCGATGCAATTAATGGACCATAATTAATTGCGAGTATTTTACTCTAGGGTTCTAGAGGGGATTGCTTCAGTGGGGTTGACTTAAATATTGGATTTGAGAATGAATTTATTCTTGGGATTACTTAAGTGGGGTTGGCTTAAACACTGAGTTTGAGAGCGAGTTTACTCTCGGCATTACTTCAGTGGGGTTAGCGTAAACACTGATTTTGAGAGCAAATTTACTCTCAGGATTGATAGTAATTCTTTGGGGTTTATGTGAGGGGTATACAAGTATTTTTAAATTTATTGAGTGGGTATAAATCAAAGGAAAAATTATGATATTTGTTTGTATTATTTTTCTCACATAGTAAAAGAATCAGTGCTATCATTGGATATAGACAATTTATCGAATCACGTTAAAATATCGTCTCCTATTATTTTTTTCAGGGGTATTTATTTATTTTATCTTATTGAATTCATAATACGATTATTTAATCGTGGAGCTATGGAGTTTCCAATATCAAGTTGTGTTAGAGGGATATTTTTTTCAATAGTGGTAAAGAGCTATTTTTAGTCAACAGTGGTATCAGAGCCTGGTTCGATGGGACAATGGGAATTGGCAACTAGGAGGAGACATTAAAATTCAATAAGATGGCGAGTAAGGCAAGGGCGCAATGGAGAAGCCTATGTGTGCAAGGAGCAAGCTGCTAAGCGGAGGAGACGGGACAACCAAAGGCATAGTGAATCTACCCACTTGAATGTGAGGAGGAGATTTGTTGGCTTGTCCCATTCAAGTGGGACCCATCCATTTTAAATTTTGATAATTTTAAGCACTGCCCATTCTAATTCTTGCAGTTTTTTTTAAGTCAAGGTTGGTGTGCAGTGGTAGCTCACCAACCTTTGACTGATCTTGTTTCTGTTTTGTTATATATATAGATGTATGTGTACAAATGAAATAGAGAAAGTGCAAGAGAAGCACAAGGGTCGTAGTGCTAAGGAGCAAAATGAAAAAGAAGAAAAAGAAAGGAAGAATATAGAGAGTAGGGCATATACTCTCGGTGCAATTAATGGGCCATAATTAATTGCAAGTATTTTACTCTAGAATTCTAGAGAGGATTGCTTTAGTGGGGTTGATTTAAGCACTGGATTTGAGAATGAGTTTATTCTTGGGATTGCTTCAATGGAGTTGGCTTAAACACTGAATTTTAGAGTAAATTCACTCTCAAAATCAATGTTTACGCCAACTCCAGTGAAGCAGTTGTTAAAATACAACACAAATTAAACAAAAAAAAGAATAGACAAAAGTGGAGGTCCATTGGACCCCACAAATTGACAACAAAAAAAAGAGGAGAAAGGAAGTTAAATGTGATGAAATTGTTTTTCAATGGTTGGCACCACCTATTACCAACTGTTTGACAAAAGAAAAAAAATTGTTTTCTTCCTTATAGGTTGGCTATAAATAGCCAAGTAGTTCAGCGTTCTTCATATCCCTCAGTTATAAGTATGTGAGTGTGTGGTGAGGTGTGAGAGCTGTGTAAGTTTTAGTTAAATACTTAATAAAATAAGTATTTCCAATTAAGTTTAATATTTAATTGGGTATTTATTTTATTTTATTATTCTTCTCCCCCTATTAAAATCCAACAAATGTTTGTTGGGTGGTCTCATTCAAGTGGGACCCACCCATTTTAAGTTTTGAGAATTTTGGGCACCGCCCATTCTAATTCTTGTAGTTTTTTTTAAGTCAATAGATGTATGTGCACAAATGAAATAGAGAAAGTGCAAGAGAAGAACAAGGCTATAGTACTAAAGAGCAAAATGAAAAAGAAGAACAAGAAGGAAAGAATAGAGAGAGTAGGGATAAGTTCAGTGCAATTAATGGGTCATAGTTAATTGCGAGTATTTTACTCTAGGGTTCTATAGGGAATTGCTTCAGTGGAGTTGAATTAAACATTGGGTTTGAGAATGTATTTATTCTCGGAATTGCTTTAGTGGGGTTGGCTTAAACATTGTGTTTGAGAGTGTGTTTACTCTCGGCATTACTTCAGTAGGGTTGATGTAAACATTAATTTTGAAAGCGAATTTACTCTCGAGATTGATAATAATTCTTTGAGGTTTATGTGAAGAGTATACAAATATTGTGAGATTTATTGAGTAGGTGTAACTCAAGGGGAAAATTACGATATTTGTATATATTATTTTATTCTCACATAGTAAAAGAATCAGTGTTATCCATAGATGTAGACAATTTGTCGAACCACGTTAAAATATTGTCTTCTATTATTTTTTTCAGCAGTATTTATTTATTTTATCTCATTGAATTCATAGTATGATTATTTAATTGTGGAGCTATGGTGTTTTCAATATCAAGTTGTGTTAGAGGGATTGGCAACTAGGAGGAGACATTAAAATTCAATAAGATGGTGAGTAAGGCAAGGACGCAATAGAGAAGCTTGTGCTTGCAAGGAGCAAGCTGCTAAGCGGAGGAGATAGGACAACCAAAGGCATAGTGAATCTATCCACTAGAATGTGAGGAAGAGATTTCTTGGATGGTCTCATTCAAGTGGGACCCATCCATTTTAAGTTTTGATAATTTTGGGCACCGCCCATTCTAATGCTTGTAGTTTTTTTTTTTTTTAAGTCAAGGTTAGTGTGCACGGGTAGCTTACCAACCTTTGACTAATCTTGTTTTTGTTTTGCTATATATATATATGTATGTGCACAAATGAAATAGAGAAAGTACAAGAGAAGCACAAGGGCCGTAGTGCTTAAAGAACAAAATGAAAAAGAAGAAAAAGAAAGAAAGAATAGAGAGAGTAGGGATATACTCACGGTGCAATTAATGGGTCATAATTAATTGCAAGTATTTTACTTTAGGATTCTAAAGGGGATTGTTTCAGTGGGATTGACTTAAACACTAGATTTGAGAATGAATTTATTCTCGGGATTGCTTCAATGGGATTGGCATAAATACTGACTTTAAGAGCGAATTTACTCTCAGGGGTTGATAGTAATTCTTTAGAGGTTTATATGAGGAGTATATAAGTATTGTGAGATTTATTGATTAGGCATAACTCAAGAGAAAAACTATAATATTTGTCTATATTATTTTATTCTCACATAATAAAAGTATTTTATTCTCACATAAAAAAAGAATCAATACTTTCCGTGGATATAAACAATTTGCTGAACCACGTTAAAAAATCGTCTTATATTATTTTTTCAGCAACATTTATTTATTTTATCTTATTAAATTAATAATACGATTATTTAACCGTTGAATTATGAAATTTTCAATATCAAATTGTATTAGAAGGATATTTTATCATCAGTAGTAAAAGAGCTATTTTTAACCAACAATGCGCATAAAGAGCTATTTTTAACCAACAATGCACATAAGAAAAGGAAAATCTATTGACAGATCATATATACACTTACCACTAAACTATACCTTGATTTCCATTTCAACTTGATTTGTCATTAATGTAAACAAATTACATTTTGTATCTATATTATCTTCAGTAAAAATTAGTTTATTTAAAAGACTTCAAAAGAATTTGCTGGGATGGTAGCGTTGCTGCCATAGCCTCATTTTGATCCTATCCGTTTCTCAGCCTATCATTTGGTTAAATCTCCTTTAATTCATTATTGTTCTATAGTTATCTAAAAGATAAAATCTATAAAATTACACTATAAACAAGATAAGGCAAGAGTATTTCTCAAGTACATGCTGGAGTTATGCATGCCTTCAACCACAATCAGGAATGATAATTGAAACTACCATTATCAAAGATCAAAGTTAATAGATGGGATTCCCAGAATATGGGATGGAACAAGTACTCAGACTTGGACAGTCTTGTAAAAACTTCAATTTGAAGCAGCTTTACAATATGTTTTCAGTCACCGAAGAAGTTACTATTGCGATTGAAAAGTTGTAAACACTGAAACAAAGAAAGCTTCGTCACCCCATCAACTCAATGGAGTTCCTCCGAATCACCAACTTCCATATGTGATCTGAAATGTGGTGACTAGTTAATGCAAAGTTGGGCGAGTAACTCGTGGCCGCACAGGTGTCTTTGACGGACTTACCCTAAAAATATTAGAATCATTCAAGATAATGATTGTATTGCTTAATTGACATTTCTTGAGGTCAAAATTCAAACTATATTAGAACTTCAAAAGTCACACCTGATAGGTTGAGTTCCCAAGACCATACCACTGCAATTCAGGGCAATAATGGCACTTTCTGCCTGTTCATAAAAACAAAATCAATCTGCATTAAACATTTGAATGATCTTTTTTTTGTGTGTGCAAAAATACCATGGTGTAATGTATAGATAAACATAAATATCAATAGTCAACAACTACTCAATATTTCAGCAAATTACCATAACCATTTCGTGATTTCTGCTATTTTCTTTTCTTAAAAGCCAAAATCACTTTAGTCCAAAAAGCCCAACTAGTAGGAGATAATAAACCTTTGAACCATGATTAATTTCTACAGTTCATAAGACCAAATGCCCAATTAGCATGAGCAAACAAAATTCTAGGCCACCTCTCTTGCTTTCACCGTCCAATCACATTAATGACCCTTGTCTAACAAAATAAATCAATTGTTTAACTATTCAAAATTACTTCTAAAAAAATAATTAAAAAAATAACTTAATTACAACTGAATATAGTATTTATCAAACAAAGAACTGACTTGCTGTTCTCACATGGAAACTCCTTCATATCAATGACCAGTTCCACAAAAAACTTTCACGGTTCTTTCATTTTATGCATGGAAAAGCTTAGGTCAAAGAAAAAGGCAAAAAACGTCCGAATTCTAGTCCTACACAGCCCACAACCATCAAATCCCAAAGCATCTCCATCAATTAAATTTGAAAACTGTGATAAAGTAAATTGGGAAAAAAGATAATTGAAAGCTGCACAGAGTTGAAACACAGTCAAGATTAAGTAGCTGGCATGAAATATCACTTTAAACACAAGCCATTTTTGAGTTGGATAGAACCACAGAAGTAATAGCATGATATGTCAACAAGCACCTATCTAAAACTAATTCATGTCAACATAGGCTATTTGTTGTCATCAAAATTGGTATGCTTGGACAGTTTTGAAATATTCAAGAGCTATTAGCTTAAGGCTACAGGAAATTGTCACCTTTCTCCTCTTACACCAAAACACATAAGCATGTTCATAGATCTTCAAGAAATAGTCAATGGCGTCACCAATACACATTCATAACTCCCTAGGAATTTCAGTAGCACTCATATACACATAGATCATTTTTAATTGCAAAACTAGATTAATATAATCTCTCGTTTGTATGTTAAAAAATTTTCATCCAACCCTGTAAAAACTTACCAATAGTGACGACATCAAAATACATACTAAAATTGGATATTTTACGTGACAAATTGAAATTATATAACTGTGCTGAAATTTAAAGATAAGTCCATTGACCACGATGAAATTTATTAAACAGATGGAAATTGATTAGTAAAAGTTAGTTTGAAAATTATTTTGCTGTATGTGGAATGCGTTGAAACTTGGTTGAAATATATATTATGGCATTTTGTAATGCATAAGGATTTCAATAAATTTATGATAATAAGACTGAAAATGTTTGGATCTACAACTATATGGACAACCACAATTTATCCTTCAATTTTATAATTTCCTATACCATTCAACAGTAAAATAATACATATACATTTAAATCAAAATCCTCGTAGATCCAAACATTTAAGTTGTTTATTAAATGTGTAGTGTACATATAACCTGAAAGTTTGGACAACAAAACAACAGCTAACCCTTAGTCACAAACTATTTGTAGTCAGCTATATGAATAATCTATTTCCAATTTCCGCTCTCATCAAATTATTAGCAACGCAAGACAAAGAATAAATCCGAAAAAAGGATTTTGAAACAAATTTTGTGGAAACAGAACTTTTAAAAGGGGAATTTTTAAATCATTTAACATATTAATGAATAGAACAAAACATAAGAAGACAATAATAACCTAAAAGTTTGAATTAAATTAAAATATCCTTAAAAAAAGAAGTCCAATTTTTTGATAAAATACACTACTTATTGGATTTAATGGATTCTTAAACTACCTCGTAAATTTCAAATTTGTTTATAGTATTCAGTACCTAAATAGCTCCAAAATTTTCAGCACTTAATTTTAAATTTGATCAAGAAGCACCTAATTATATTTTTGTCTAATATCTAACACTTTATTTGACCACATTCACTAGACTTATACTTCAATTTCAGCATATAATTTCAATTTGTCAGAAAAATATTAACTTCAATTTGGATTTGTTAAGGTCACTATTGCCAAATTTGTGTAGAAATTCAAACAACAACTTATAATACCAACAAGAGATATTTATTAATTAAGTTTTGCAATTAAAGTTGATACATGTAACTTAACTCCTTTGCCATTTATAAATTCCACAACAGAATATCTATCAAAATACAATAATATAGGTTTATTAAAGCCCATGAAACCAAATGACCTTCACATAAGAAATTAATTTATATTAGAAATTCAGTGACAAGCCTAATGATTGGATGAAATTAAGCATTACTAAATCAACAAACAAACAAAATGTCATTTGTTTTAAGAAAATTAACTCCTCAAAAGATATTCTATGAACAAGTTATTTTCAACAAAATAAAGCCAAAATTATATTTAGTTATAAACCATTAGCATAGTAATTAAAAGGCTAAAGATATAGGAAAGTGCAAAGGCATATTGGACTATACACACAAAGCAAAAGATACAGGATAATGCCAAAGAAAGGTCATGCACAGAAAAAAGATTCAAAATTAAGGCAAATAATAATTCAATACAACAGATAAGAACTATTCAACCAAACTAACCAAATCCAACAATCTTAGTAGGAAACTAGATTTAGGTCAGCATTTTGCAATTTGCAAATGATTATTATGGAAACAAATTGCAAGACTATAAAACAAAGTATTGCTTGAAGACTGAGGTATGGGCGCAAGGCAAAAGGCACAAAAACATGCATGAGAAACATTAGTTGCTGTTAAGGAAAGTCAATATTCCTATTTGTATATAGTATAATCCTAGAGTTTTCTTCCTATGTAGTCTAGGATATATACTCCTAAATAGTTTAGGAATAACTTATATATATATACACTTGGTCTTTTCCTCATTGATGAAATACATTATAACAATCTTTTTTTTCTCAATTAGTAAAATGGTATCAGAGCCTGTCATACACCCTTGTTCCTAAATTTTTTCTTTTTCCCCGGTCAAAGCTTCCATAGTGAGAAGCAACTGCCACCCTAGGACATTCGTCTAGGGTAATCTGTTTGTCTCACCACCCACCCCAGTACACTCTCCAGCTGCCGATTGGTGTGTTCCCAAAATCCGGTTGCCAGAATTCTACCGAATGGCCTCCCTGCGCCGCCTCTTTCTTTCAGCTCCGGTTCATGCACCAGCACTCCTCACCGGTTCTCTTCTCCGACATTGCCTCCCTTTATGCGGCACTATTATTATCTGGTGCATTTCAGGTTCCTTCTTTAAGTATTTTACACTTCCACTTTGCTGTGCTGAGTTTGTGTGACAGTGGCATGTTTGGCTTGTTTCTTTTGTGCAACCCAGTGAGTTGCACAAGTTTCTTGGGTACTTTTTATAGTTTGAGTTGTCAGTTGCTGCGATTCTATTCCTTTTGAGTATTTTTTTTTTCCTGTGATTATTTCTTGTTTATATCAATTTTTGTTCCTATGGTATTTTCAATTTGAAAGTACTTTCTCTAAATATTACAAGGACACCGGGAATTACCAAATCGAAGCCTGTTATCATGGACGTTGTTCCGCTAATGGCTAAGATAACAAAAAACAAACTCAATGGCTCCAATTATTTGGATTGGAGTTCGGATTTAATTGTGAAGTATTGCTAGTGATCCACCAACTGATGATACGAGACAACCTGTTGAGGAAAGATGCCCGGTTATTCTTGCAAATATGGAATTCTATTGACAATGAGGTAATCAGTCTAATCAATCATTGTGAATTTGTTAAAGAACTCATAAACTATCTGGACTTCTTATATACCGGAAAAGGCAATATCTCTAGAATCTATTATGTTCGCAAAGCATTCTATCACTCAGAAAAGCAACATAGACCTCTTATTACCTATTTTATGGATTTCAAATGGATATATGAAGAACTTAATGTCTTGTTTGCCTTTAGTAATGATATAAAAGTGCAACAAGCTCAACGCGAACCAATGGACAGTGAGTTTTGTAAATCAGTTCATGTAATCCAACAGTAAATGATTGGACAGCTTTAGAACAGATCTTATGTTATTTAAGGGGAGCTCTAGGACAAGGTCTGTTATATTCAAATCACGAACATTCTAATATTAAGTGTTATTCACATGCAAATTGGTCAGATCCAAAGTTGATAGAAGATCTACAATTGGATATTGTGTTTTTGTCGGAGGAAATTTGGTTTCATGGAAAAGTAAGAAACAAAAGGTAGTTTCTCGATCCAATGCAGAAGCAGAGTATAGAGCAACGACAGAATCTGTGTGAGATTATATGGGCGTATCAACTGTTGAATGAAATTGCTCTTAGGTCTTCATTACCTGCACATCATATTGCTTCTAATCTAGTATTTCATAAATGCACAAAGCATATTGAAATTGATTATAATTTTATTTGCAAGAAGATTCAAGAAAAATTTATCTCCATAGGTCATGTTAAAATTGAAGAGCAATTGGGAGATAGTTTCACAAAAGCTTTGAATGGCACTCGTGTTGACTACATTTATAACAAGTTGGGCATGATTAACATCTATGCTCCAACTTGGGGAGAGTATTAAGGAAAGTCAACATTCCTATTTGTATATAATATAATCTTAGAGTTTTCTTCCTAAGTAGTTTAGGATATACACTCCCACATATATATATATATATATATATATATATATATATATATATATATATATTCTGGTTTCTCATTGATGAAATACAATATAACAATCTTTTTCTCTCAATTAGTAACAGTTGCAAAACACACAAAAATGGAAGAAAACTCAAAATTATGGAGGGTTACTTAATATTTAATTTAGTCACTAAGTCAAGTAAAAAATCAATAATTAAGATCTATACTTGAAAATCAAACTAACTTGTCTATATAACTTAAATTTCATTTACTCTTCCATTTGATAGGTATAGAAAAAGCTCAGATGTCTCTAACATCCTATTCGAGAGCATTAACTAATCTGTCCTTCCACCAACTAGAATTACTACGTCAAATTTATTTGTGAAGTTTTCCTTTTGACACCATCAAATGATCCTCTCTCTATTTACCTAATTCTCTTTCCTCAATCTAATCTCAAAACAAAACCATAGATCTCAAAATTAGAAGATCCAAAAAACCAACAGGTACCATTCTCCAAGTCAATAACTTCAATGGCATCTAAAGAATATTCCATATTTAAATAACAAAATCACCCACCTAATTCTAAAATTGTCTTATGAAGCAAAGAATATTCATCTTTCTTTTTCATGTACAATTATCCTCTAGAATTTTGCATGCTTCACAAACAGGTGCACAAAAACATTGTGAAAGATGCAAAGAAGTGAAATACTGAGCAAAGGATTAGATTCATATACCACTTACAAAGAGGAAAAACATAAGAGAGAGAGATAGAGAGAGAAGAAAAAGTCGGAAAATTTATTGCTTTGACGAACTTTTTCTTGTTGGGTTGGGGTACTTGGGGGGATTTATAACAAGAATTTTGTTGGTAACTAATAGAG
Source organism: Jatropha podagrica (assembly GCA_947857235.1). Lineage (NCBI taxonomy): Eukaryota > Viridiplantae > Streptophyta > Magnoliopsida > Malpighiales > Euphorbiaceae > Jatropha > Jatropha podagrica. The sequence goes on along the minus strand of CANUEP010013313.1, from coordinate 60,372 downwards.
AGAAAAAAAAGACCCGATCTCACATTGACTGACCAATTGTCAAACACAATTGAATTGTATGGAGGAATCAATTTTACTATTATTTTTTCTTTTTGGTTCATGTTAACTTCATATTGAAAATAGACTTCTTGACCTATAAATTTTGCCTAACCTCAAGAACTCAATAGTAACAAAACCAATTATGAATGAGTACTCATATTAATTAGAACTACTCAACTAAATTAACATAAGTTTTTACCTTAGCAAAAATGGTCTAGATTGTGCTCACAATTTGGGGTTTGAAAGGATTATTTGGTAGATAGATTCCAATGTCATTGTCAACCGAATTGATGCAGTTTTTTCTTACATCATATTTGCAATCACTGAAGTTTATAGTTTGGACAAAGAGACTCAAATTTAGTTGTTTAGGAATCAATAAAGATTGGATGTCCTTTAGCTTATTGCTAAACTTGGTAAGGCCATTCTCCGAGTTGATTCTAACCAATTAAAGTAAAATGTTTCTAGTGTATGATTTGAGAAAAACAAAGGAACCAAGGGAGGGGAGGGAAGAATTATATAGGACCCAAAACAAGTTACAAGCATATTTGATATAGGCACAAGGAGCATTGAGGCATAAAGATCTTGGGCCCTAGGCTCAACTTGCATCTAGTGGTCAGGTGCAAAAAAGGAAAGATAAAAAAATAAAATAAAATAAAATAACTAAATCCCATATAAGACAACTATAAATACGATCAAATTAATAAGATAAAACATTCAGAATTGTTGCACTAGTTTTAAAATACAAAAAAAAATTTAAACCACAAATGTAAATTGTCTTTTAACCCTAATCCTACATCAATTCATGCAACCTAGAACAATAGGAAATAATAGGCAATAATTTCTAATATAAAATTAAGCCAAAAAGAAAAAACACAAGCTTCCAAGGTGTAACAAAAGTAAAAAACTAAACAAACAAAAACATCTAAATAGAGAGAGGATTAAAGAAAGAAAACGTTGGGTAGTGTTCGAGAAATGACATAGAAAACCAAGTTATATAAAATGAACCTTTAATGGGCTGTGCTTTTTCATTGATTTCTTTGCCACATGTATATAGAGATATTGTTTGCAAAAGTTGGTTTCAGCCATTTCTAACCATGCTTAACTCTACAACTTAATTGAGCCACACCAATCTGACTAAAAAATTCAATCTAACGCCCACAACTATCATCTAAACCCACTAACACTTCACAACAAAAAAAGAACAGCTAAGTTTCCCTCCATAATCCAAGTTAATTAAAAAGTATCTCAATGAACTTCAACACTCCCGGAATTTTTCTTGCCTTTTCCTGAGCACCATTTTTCTGAATCTTGTTGAATTTATTGTACATCTTAGAGGTACTCATTTACAAGCCTTCCAAATAACCAATTTTTTATAGAACTATCTACAAGCTTCATTAATTAATTTTTGTGTAACACTCACCAAAAAAGACAAAAAAACTGCTCCACTTGAGAGCATCCACAGCAGGTGTAGTGTTGCATCATTTGCTACCCCTAGCAAAAATGTCTATTCTTCCTATTACATGAGCAACTAAAATCTTAAAACAACAACAACAACAACAATAATAATAATAATAATAATAAATAATTTGTTGCGATTTTATCTCCAAACAACAAATTGTTTTAGCAGTTTTTGGAAACAAATGGGTCCCTTTTCAACCAGTATTCTATAGTTTTTAAACATGCTTTGGTCCCATCAGCAGAGTTTGCAATTTTAGGACATGCCTAATCAACAAGATTTTTGCAGTTTTAGAACATGCACAAGACAAACTTCAAAATTTATTTTCTTCCCCTCTTACACTATCAAATTTTCAGCAGCTTAAGACTTGTCTTGGTCCTCATGATAAAATTTCTGCAGTTCTCAGACTCACGTAGGTCCCCTTCAATATTATTACTGCAGTTTTAGGACATGTGCAGGTCCATCCAACAAGTTCTAAGATTTAACTACGTGCTTATATCCTCTTCAATTTATGGACATGCTGATCACTTTCTATTTAAAAATAAATAAATAAATAAATAAAAATCTCACGTTTGAAAATGAGGTGGGATTCATTAAAACACAAAAACTCGATGGAAAATTTTTGTTTTCTTTTTCATTTTCAACAATTTTCACAAATCTCTCTCAAAAAACTCACACACACACACACACACACACACACACACACAGAGGCCCCTTAAGATGGAAGCTTAGATACCATGTCGAAGAAATGACAAGGCAAAGTGCTCTCACACAACTCATAGACATAAGATAACCAGGATTCATAAAATGAACCCTCAAAAAGCTGTGTTTTTGTATTGAATCCTGAGATACATTATATAGCTAAATGATTTTGATTACAAAAGTAGATTTCATAAATTCCTAACCATGCTTATCCATGCACCTTAAGTAAGCCCTACATAGCCTACCAATTTAAAGGCCATACCTGTCACCATCTAACCCCAGTAACAGACTTACTTTAACAGCAAGCTTTGTGACAAAAAATACAAAGCTAACTTTGCTCTAAAATCCAAACTAATTAAAAACTATCTCTGACACAGATGTTAACCCCCAAGAAGAAGAAAATAAAGAACAAAAAAATGAGAAGGTAACGAAATTTAATTAGATCTAAAAGGAGGCCAGTTAGCCCGTGAAGATATAATAAAGTTGAACTAGATTTCAAAATGGAAGTTCACTCATTAAAAATTGGATCATAGGAAATTGTACAAATAGGAAAATTAACTCATGTCAACTAAATCATAGGAAATAGTCAATTCAATCCAAAAGCTAAGGACTTAGAGAGAGAATTTTAAAAAGGGTTGGTAGGATGTAATTTGATCTCAGAAAAAGAAAACCAACTTATGAAAAATAGTAAAAATACTGAAGAGGACGAGTATTGCCGAAGTCCTATATTTCAATAAAGACTTCATCCCAAACCAATATGGGATAACACAACCCCGTCACGCCCAGACATGAGAGCGTGAAGTTTGCAAGCAAAAACATCTATGGGTGGCCCAACTTTGAAGCAGGGCAACTTTTGATACCATATTATAAAATGGACCGGACCTAACTCCATCCCAAAAGGTAGCTCAAGAGGAGGAAGATTGTCCAAGTCTTAAATTTTGAAGAAAGCCCTCATCCCAAACCAATGTGGGATAGCACATTCTTTAATTTAATTAAGAATCCTAAATAAAAAGGGAAACTAAAAGAAAACTTCTTAATTAGTCTTAAATGCTCCTGCTTCATTCTCCTTGGTTCGAAAAGAACTCAGCTTCAATGAGAAAAGTTAAGAGGTTTTAGCAGGATCAATTTGTGTAAACTTCTCTTTAGAATACCACGTTCTTAAGGCTTTTACAAGGGCAACCAGCACAAAAGACATTCAAATAATCCATCCTTTTTCCGAGCAAGCAAAGCTGGTTCAACAAAAAGACTTTTTTGTGTTTGCACCAGCCTTCTTGCTTAAAGATGTATTTCAACTCCATAGGGTACTAGCTTCAAACAATTTGCTTTTGGCAGTTTGATGCTATCAACATCCACAAGCAAATACTTTGGTGAAGAATAACAATCTTCCTTTGCTTTCCCACCTTCACTATTCCAATCTTTTTGTTCTTCTATTTATTGGTCATGAGAACTCGCTAAATGGCTGTATTTTCTCCTTGGGTAGAAGCTAGGTCAATTTCTTACTCTTCCTCATCATTATACTCATCATAGATTGGTTCCATAAGGTCCTTACTATTGCCTTTGTTGTTTTGATCATTAAAACATGAAACTTCTTTCTTCTTTTTACCCTCCTTAGGTCATTAACATCTATCAATGTGGTTCTTCCCCAATCTAAATGATCCTTCTAGCGTAACTTCTCATGAAATTGGCTATTTCAATCTTCATTTGTTCACCTTTCAAATCAAGAGCATTCAGTAACTGCTCTTCTAATCCACCTCGTGCCACTCAATTTGGGGGTCCAGCTTCATGAAAAGGGTTCACGTTCTCGATTTCATCAATCTCAAGATCCTCTCAAATCTCGAGTCTCCATTCAGGATTCCACGGGTTCCTAACGCTGCTAGGCTTGTACAGCCCAGGTCACATCTCAACCATCTCTGTTTGTTGGGGCCAATTGCCTCTACTTTGATCTATACCTTTACCAAGCATGGTTTAGATCAGGAAATAAAAAAAAATCAGGCAACTTAGGATCTTTCACGCTCTAATACCACTTGATGCAGGAGAAGAATATACAGCAATTAATTGTCAACAATTAGATCAGAAAATGGTGCCTTTGGTTGGAACAAAAAATATAACTAGTTTCAAAGAAACCCTCAGAGTTAGAATTCTGAATCCATAAAGAAAAAACAATATCGAAAATTAATTGCTGTCCTATTTATATTAGTTAGGACAAATCCTAATTCTATAATGAAAAAGTATTCCTAATTAGCTAATACTCCTAAACCAAATAGTATTCTCATTTAGCTAAATCCTGAATAAATAAGGAAAACTGAAAATTATTTCTTGATTAATTAACATTTTTTTAAGTTAATTAAGAATCCTAAATAACGAAGGAAACTAAAAGAAAACTTCTTAATTAGTCTTTAATTTACTTGCTCTTGTTTTTATTTACCACCACCATTGTCATAACTTTCACCACCAACACTAGCTATTACTATCAGAACTATCATGACAACAACCAACACATGCATCACTTTGAACATAGTTCATATTAAATACCTTGTCAGAATGAATTGATAAATTTGCAGTTTTAATATACTAGCTGGATTTCGACTAATGAATTTCAGTTTCAAGTCTCAAATTTCCAATGTTTAATTTTAGGTTCATTAGAAACACCCAAGTCAAATCTAACCAGGTAAAAATCAAATTTCATTCTATCTTCAACCACGTAAATTAGGTCCTCTAAATAACGGTGGTCAAGATGCTTTCCAAACCTCTATTACCCCAAACTTATAAATGTGAAAAGTGTGAAGAATATGAAGAAGATATGCAAGAACACCGTACTGAGGGAAGCTCATTAAATCAGAACATACAAATGCCAATTACATTTACATCAAGTACTATTCAAATACACATAGGCAGAGAGAAGATGGAGACACGTGTTACACATAAAAACTGTGTGAGATGCAATAACAGGTTATAGTAACAATAGTGCATGTTTGGCTATTAATAGATCCGTGAATTGATAGAAGAGATAAGCACATGAGAATTCAGGAAGACTAAGCATATGCAAATTTTCCGATAAGATTGAGCTCTTGAATTTAAATTCACTTCAGTTTGTAAAGACAAACTCACCAGGGCAAATTCGACAAAAGCTATACGACTTGAATGGACATGATCCCCCAAAAGCCTCAAGCGAGTAACCTATGAATAAAAATAAATAAATAAACAAATATATATATATATATATATATATATATATATGTATATATATATATATATATATATATATATATATATATGAGAAAAAAAAATTGGATATCTTTACAGCCACCTATTTCTGTCTGGTGGAGACTAGAGAATGGATATCTTTTGGTTCTGTACTCACCTCACCACAGGTTGATTCAAAGAAATTTTTGACTTCAGCTTGAGAAATCTGCACTTACAATGCAACATTAAAGGTAAGATCAAATAAGTCTGAAAGAATTAGTTGCAATAAGCCAAAACATAATGACAAATATGAAACATGAGCATGAACCGCAAAAAGCAAAGAAGAGAATACTTCCACCATTTTATATGCAGGATTTTACCTTTTTGTCAATATTTGTACAGTATACTGTCCTGGTACACATCTCCCGTTCATCTTCTGACTATATTCAGTTAGAAATTTAGAATCATCAGAGAGCCATCTAGATGGCACACAAAGACAGCAGAAACTTGCAAAAACTAACCCAACCAAAGAGGTAAAAAGATTTATTCATACCCTAGGGAGAAATGTAGGATTCACTGGAAGGATGGCAGTTTTTGAAGGTAAGACTCTAACTGGATAGTAGCCAAGCATTGTCCCACCAAGGTTTAAAGCTGCTTGTGCACCTTCTGTTGATAAAAAATTAAAAATCTAGTATCATAAGTATGATGGAAATACTTAAAATAACTTTGAGCAAAATACATATCAAATACTTTCTCAAAGCAATTTTTAACTTACGCTCATCAGCAAATTCCACAAAGGCAAAACGAAGAACTGAATGTGGATCTCCACAGACTCGGCAATCAACAACCTTTCAGTTCAAGTTAAAAATACCAATAAGATCTCCAGACCAAGATAATGCGAAAATGCATGTAGTTCAAAGTTAAAGGCAATGGTGACACAGCCAAGGATAAAGTACTTCAGGATAATTCGATAATTTTGGATCTTTCATGAACCTTTTCATCAAGTATTATCTAATGTCCTATGTAGACTCCCACAACAGAGAAAGATAAAGTTTTATCATATCTATGAATTTTTTACTTTTGTTAGCAATTCTATCACTTAGAAGGCTAAGTGTAATAGGATAAGAATACTCTTTAGTCTCAATGAACATATCAGCTATTAAGTTATGTCCTTGCAGTCAATTAGTTATTCCAGTAATACAAAGGTTACAATTTGCATTGATAGAAATCATTCTTGCCTAGTATGAATTTTGTATTTTCACTTTTGTTAATTTTCCTCCATGCAATCTTTTTGCTATTTTGGTGTCGAGTGACAATTCTACCAAAAGTAAACTTTCAATCTTTTACAATTCGCCAAATTCCATAATTGATCATCTCCGAACTAGGGAGCTGGTTTCTTTAGTCCTTAACCACTTCGATAACATGGATACCAACAGGTCGAACAAAAGACAAGCCCGGAAATAAAAGAAAGATACCGAAATACTTCTGATGAATGCCAAGGCATTGAACAACCACACATCAACAACAGCACAAGAAAACAGAAACAAAATTTAGAGAACTTCATAAAGATTATGGAACACAATGTAGGAATCAGAAGCATTAGTACAGTTATGGGTGATAAGCAACAAGTTTATGAGGAACCTTAACCAATGACCCATCTATTGCAACTAATTAACAATAGTTCCAGTTTGTGTCCAAAGCCCATGGAAGAACAAAAGGCATAAATAGACCAAAGAATATATACAAGAAACTGATATATAAAAAAATAAATAAACTCTTGTATATAGAGAAGTTAGCAACTATGCAAAGGACATTTCTCCAATAGATGTTAGGTGAAGTTTTATTCCTTCAAGTTGACTAAATGTTAAAAAATTGACCGATCAAACTTCCTTCAAAAGATAGGATGAGTTTGCGACATGAGATCAAAATAAACTTAAAGGAGATTTCACTGACACACATTCACTCATGAAAAAAATTAGTGTCAGACTTCAGTTCAGCATGGGCCCTAAAAAAAGTAGGGTGAGGAAAGGGGAGAGGGGGAGAAGGAACAAACATCCAAGCTCCGCAGCATGGCTTTCAATCTCAATGATTATGCAAGTACTGGCATTTATTACAGCCTCCAAAAAGGAAGAAATACCACCATGTCACACAGAAAATTTATCACAGCAAAGAAAAGATATGCTGAAATCACACAAGAAGCTGGAAGATAAATAATGCTAATGCTTCACGTATTATTATAAAAAACCATACTTGGTAACAGAAGTAAAGATAGCAATTTCAAAATGATAATAAACAGTAAATCCCTTAAGGACACAAAGCACAAATGCACCGCACACATATTTGGTACAAAAACAAAAAATACATTACAATAAAGCAGGAAAAAATATTATTTAGAATATTAGGAAAAAACATCATTCTATTACTGCTACAAGCAGATTTCACTCAAATTCATTACATCTCAGTTCCAAAAAAGATTTGGATCATAAGACTATTCCTAAACCAACGCAAGCGTGCACACATGCGCGCACACACAAAGAGAGAGTGAGAGAGAGAGAGAGAATGCAACTTACTTGTCCACAACTACTAAACAAGCCAGCAAGCCGCTCTTCAGTTACCTAAATCAAACGGAAATGCTTTTCAGATGATAAAATTAATATTCTTACGAAGGCAAGACATCAAGATGACTTAATACAGCTACATACATGTTGATCTATGTCAGAAACATATATAGTTCGTCTAATGCTATCCTCACGTTGTGCTCTATAAGCTCTCCCATTCAGCCTCCTCTTCCCTTGGTTATAGTTATTTCTTCTCTGAAAATTGAAAGTTAAAATTAAGCAATTGCAGCCAAGAAAAAGATGAAAAAAAGTATATAAATGTCAATAACATAAAGATAATTTCCTCAGAAAATGTTTTTTTTTTTTTAATCTTACATCATTAGAATTTGAAATTTCAACAAAAGAAAAAAAATCTCTAATTGGCTGAAAATAAGAGCTGCTCGATTAAAATTCAGAACAATTAAAAACAAAAGTTGGTAATAATAGGGATAATATAAAGAATGAATCTGCTAAGGCCAATCAAGACTGTTTATAATTTATCAATAAAAAAAAGAAAAAGAAATTAATTTTAAAAGGGGTAAAAGCAGCAACAGAAAACCCAAAGGCCAAAAGCAAAAACCTGCCTCATACTGAAACCCTATATGACAATTCAGATATATGAAGGTGCATTTCAACAAAACAGTGAGCAATTTTAGAATGCAAGTGTAACATGATCAATTGTTATAAATGACTACAAATTGATCAATCATTAACACAAAAAAATTGACACAAGTGACACTCACGAACCCATTTAAACTCAAGGCTAAAGTTTACCAATTCGGAAAACCAAGCCACATCTTTAACTATAATTTACTAAAATAGGGAAGAGCCAGACAACCCAGCAGTCAACACATAATAAAATCAAAGTAGAAATGAAAGAGATCAAAACCCATAAATAAATCAAAAGTAAAAAGACCAAAAAGAAATTAGAGTAAGAACCGAGTACAAACATTTTAAAAAGAAAATTGAGATCAAAATGCATACGATCAGCAACAGCAACAGAACAGTACCCTTCGATTAGTGGGGAAATTGTCATTGACCGATTGCTTATTAGGCAGCACAGCAAAATTGTTCAGATTAAGAAGGTTTTGGGTCTTATTCTTATTATTGTAAGAAGAAGGGAAAAACTCTTTTGCCAAAGGATTCAATTTCGTGAACATATCCACAAGATTCTGAACACTGAATTCAGATTCCGATTTAGGCTTTGCATCGGAATCCAAATTCTCAGTGTTATTATTATTGTTATTGTTATTGGTAGCTGCTGGAGCCTCACCGGTGATCTCAGCAACCGCAGCCATAAGAGAATCAAAATCAAAAAATATATAATATAAATTAAAAGTTTTTATTTGAAATCGACAGATGAACAGAGGAAAAAACAAAATCAAAATTTTTTTTTATTTTTTGGTTAAATTTCTGCTTTCTCTTAAAGTGAGAAAATTTGATTGGAATTGAGAATTGTACAGAAATGTTAAGCTATAAATAGAGAGCCCATTAAAGAGAAGATGACGAGAGATTGATCGAAATAATTAGGATAAAACCAGAAACGGAAAGAACAGAAAATGTATGAGAGAGAAGAAGGAATTAACTGATTATTATTATTATTAAAATTATTAAATTTAAAATTTTAAAAAGAAAAAAGGAAAATAAATTTTTGAGAGAGAAGGTTAGGGTTTTTGGGTATTGAGACTTGAGACTCGGAAAGAAGAACAGTTGGCTTTTGCTTTGGCTTTGTTTTTTTTTTTTTTTTTTTTTTTTTTTCAAATAAAAAATGTTTTCCTTTTTTCGTTTTGTTTTAATTCTGATAATCATGAAGAACGACATTACTGGATCATAAACACTTGTCTCTGACAGTGAATAGTTTCGGGCCGTGGATATTACATTATTTTATGCATGAGTATTTAATTTGATAGAATAACAAGTTGATATAAATCCTTTAAAATTCGTATATCAATTACTTAGATGACATTATTGAAAAAGATAAATGGCGCCCAGTAAACGACATAACTATACATGCATGTCGTACTTTTGTAATTATATGTGTAGGGATGGGGAATAGAGTAATTCATAATAAGTTAATTTAATATCTAATTGAATGCAATAAGAAAGTCTAGTGGTTGAAGTATAAATAAGAAGAGTTTTAAATCAATTGATTTTGGCCCTTAGATCATCCAATAACCAATTAATCTTTCGCCCTTCATTTCTAAAATAATATGATGAATCTCGTATTATTTCTTTGAATATGAGATATCTAACTCCCTCCATGGCTAGACCACTTTTTCTTTTCTTTGATTTTTCTTCTTTCTCTACTTGATTTCTTCACTAAAGACTAAAGTTTATCATCTTTAAAGTAATACTTACGGACTAAAGCTGGGATTTAAGACTATAATTATGAGATTTTGAAATTTAGTAACAATTTCTATAGAAGCATAAAATTGAAGGTATGCAGAAATTGACTTAGAATTTGATATTTAGCATGCATTTCACGAATGATTATGACTTATTTTGCATTTATTTATATATAAGTAACTTTCTGTGGTAGAAAGAGGAGAAAGTTTGAAGAAAGGAAATTATGAAGTAATTGAAGATTTGTGATTATTGGAATTAGAGAATTAATAGATTGGTATATTCTTTCCCTTTATTTTAGTGAAATTTTTATATAAGCTATAATTTTAGGTTTTTGTTATTAATGTATGAAATTGTATTAATTGACATGAGATAACTACTAATATATGATTAATAATTAAGTGATTAAATAATTAATTAAAAAGAATACAAAGTGAAAAAAATTCCATGGTCCATAGAATATCAGGGCAGAAAAATTTCCAAATTTATATTTTTAATCCTTTGATTAATTTTCTCTAATTTGTCTTTTATGAGTTTGATTTGATTAGTGAGATAGTTGATCGTGAAAAAATTACGTATAGCATAAAAATGGGTAAAGAGAGTCAAACCATATATGGATCAAAATTCTCAAATTAGTGAGTTGTATTTGTTTGATAACTGAACTTAAAAAGTATATTGGTTAAGTAAAAAAAATATGATTTTAATCTAGTTTCCTTAAAAAGTGTTTTAAAATTACCTAAGCCAAATTGACGTCTTTCGGTATTCTATAAGAAGAATTATGCATTAGAATAAATTAAAAAATTTTAGTTAATAATAAGCTAGAAATAACATGGTTCAAAAAGGAAATTGAATATTTAATTGGTATGCCTTATGAGAATATATTTGGAGTCATATTATGCTTTTAAAGTTATGAATTTTGCTAATATTGTATCCATCTCTATTCTAGTAGTAATATGTTTTTGGTATTTTTTGCATTTATGTACCAGATATTCACTTAATCAGTGGTTAGTATAATTTTTAGAATAATAATTTTTATATTTTTCAACTTGTTGACCATGATTTGAGCACTAGGCTCTAAGAAGTTTTGTACGGTTCCAACAGTGCAAGAATCAACTCAATCGGATGTCGTTTGGACCTCAAATGGACTCTAAGAAGCTCGAAAACTCAAAAATCAAGCCAAAAAAGGAGGGCACCAATCGATACCGACTAGCCCAGCGGTGGTACTAATCATGTGCCACTCGGTACCAACAGAGTACCCCAGAGCAGCCCCTATCGGTATCGGCACTGACATTGTCGGTATCGACTAGCAGGGTCTCAACCCTATAAAATTAGCACTCTCCCCTCATTTTAGGCACCTCTTGTTGCTTGATTGAGCACTTTTCAAGCATCAACGACTCTCATTCTTCCTTTGCGAACAATTCTAAGGTTATATAATCCGACTTTGCTCTTCTTTTTTAGTTAAGTTAAAGCCTAACTTGGTTCTCAAAAGTTGATCATTTTGACTTTCCATCACATTTTGGTCTTTCCTAGACCAAAGCTAAATATTATATAACACATAAGACTAATTTCGAGTCCTTGTGCCCTACCTTTGCTTTTGAAGAAAGACTCAACTACCTTGGTCGTTTACAATCGTAAACCTTTATAATTGAACTCTTACACTCCCAAATCTTGAAACCCCTTGTCCTAGGATATAAATTACTAAATTGAATCTTTGTCAATTAAGCCCGGTCCGATTGACATTCAAAATGTTTAAAGCCTAGTTTGTTTGTCACCCCATACAAACCAATTTTCAAATCTAAGCCCAATCCGTTTGACTCCCGATAAGCCCACTCTAAAAGTAGCACCCCCAAAACCCTACCATCCTAATGAATGGTACAACTTCGTGCATGTCATGACCTAAACCGTAGGTCGGACCGGCACCAGGACCTAGGTAAGCTTAAGGCCCCCGAGACCCGTAGTAAGCCTGAATCATTTCAAAATCTATCTTTAATAATATCTGACTTTAGAAAAAGCAAGCCCATATTATGACAAGGTTCAATAATCAGTCAGTAACATTCTTGGCTCGACTTCAATATCAAGTGCACCTTGATCTTTATACAAATGAGGTACGAAGATATACTACGAATTTTAGCCTGGGTAGTAGGCCCCCTATTGAACTAAACAGTCTTAATTTAGAAAAATGTGTCGCATGACTTAGAATCCTACAATCCTACAGTCTTAAAAGTAGCACCCTCAAAAATCAATGGTACAACTTCGTGCATGTCATGACCTAAACCGTAGGTCGGACCGGCACCAGGACCTAAGTAAGCTTAAGGCCCTCGAGGCCCGTAGTAAGCCTGAATCATTTCAAAATCTATCTTTAATAATATCTAACTTTAGAAACAGTAAGCCCATATTATGACAAGGTTCAATAATCAGTCAGTAACATTCTTGGTTCGACTTCAATATCATAGTGCACCTTGATCTTTATACAAATGAGGTACGAAGATATACTACGAATTTTAGCCTGGGTAGTAATAGATAATGATAAGTCTTGAAGTTGGTTGTAAACCAATTCTGTTATTCTGTTGTACTTAATGTCTATCTCCTCCTTGTTTATAGGTAGCATAGCCTTGTATTTATATCACTGTTTTTTTATCAATAGAAGGTATCCTTTCCTCAAATACTTGTTAGGTAGTAGGCCCCCAATTGAACTGAACAGTCTTAATTTAGAAAAATGTGTCGCATGACTTAGAATCCTCAATAAACGAGGCTAGAGTCGGGCTTCCTTTCAAATTACACCCTTTTCATTTAAATTATGCTTTTAATGCTTTATATCTTTTATATTGCCATGCATTATAAGTATGATCATGCATCTATAATAGTCATCCATGCAAACCAATATTTTGATTACTTGTTTAAATTCCAAACCATTGATTCATACGAAAGAAGTCGAAAAACTAGTCCATAAACCTAATGATTCGAGGCTAATGCTTTTATCTATTGTGGAAAACTAAAATTGGAGTCAATCATGGGGATTTTTCCTTAATATTTGCCCTAAAAATAAAAAAAATTAAGGTGGTGACTCTAAACACATAACACACCGTCAAAGCAGTCTAAAGAGCCAACTCGACACATTTAAGCACTAAATCGAGTCATAAAAAATAAAAGGAACTATAAGGAGTTCTCATCATTCTGTAAGAAATCGATCAATGGGCTTGTCTGGTTTAAACTTAACAAGAGATGCTTTAAAGTTAATAAGAACACAAAAAGTGAATTTATTAATTGGGATTTGCCATAAATGTTTCAAGTTATATATAGAATTTCTTCACCCTATCCAAATTGATTGGTTCAGTAAATTCATTGCCTTCTATGTTTGATTGCTTCACTACACCTTTGTAAAACATTCTCTTGATTAGAAATAGGCCTTTCCAGTTAGGTTTGAACTTTTCCCTTGGGTCATGAACGTTTGGCCGCATCTGTTTTAAAACCAAATCCCCTACTCTTAGTAACTTTTAATGAACTCTCTTATTAAAATGCTTAGCTATCCTCCTTGTATAAATTTAATCCATGAACCAGGGATTAAGCCTCTTTCCATCTAGGACTGCTAATTCTTAATAGTTATTTTCTACCCATTAACATTCTAAAATCTTGGATTCTATCATTATTCATAAGGACTACACTTCTACTTTCATTAGTAGCATAGCTTCCATTCTATAGGCTAAACAATAAGGTGTTTCCCTATTTGCAGATTTGGTTGTGGTCCTGTAGCTTTATAAAGCATATTATAGCTTTCTTGCCCAATCACGATGATTTTCTGCCATTTTCCTCAATGTCTTCTTGATGTTCTTGTTTGCAGCTTCCATTACCCTGTTAGCTTGTGGTCTATATGGTGAATATTTATGATGTTCATTTTCATACTTCTTTAATGGGTTCTTCACTTCTACTTCACATTGAACTCTATTATCTGTCACTATATGATTAGGGATCCCACATTTGCATATTAGGTTCTTTTCAAGAAATTTGGCCATTTACTTGGCGCCTATGTTCTTGAAATGCCTAGACCCGTCTTGAGAAATAGTCCACTGCAACCACTATGAATCTATGTCCATTAGATGTAGGTGGTGAAATTTTTTCAGTGATATCTATTCCCCAAGCTGCAAATGGCCATGGCAAAATAAAGGGATGTAATTCTCAAGGTGGAATATGACTCAGGTCTCTATAGATTCGGCATTCGAAGCACCTTTTCATGAAAGAAATACAATCCCTTTTCCATTGTTGACTAGGAGAATCCCTATCTGAGAATTTTCTTAGCCAGTGTCATTCTCTTTGCGTGGGTGCTGCAAACTCCTACATGGATCTATTCCATAATCTATTTAGCTTCTTTCCTGAATACACATGATAATAGTACCCCATCTAACATTCTTTTATACAATTGATCGTCTAAGACTACATATTATAATGCCAAACGTTATAAAGATCTCTTGTCGTCTCTAATAGTTGAATCGGCCTAAACCCTTTTAGTCATCCACTGCAAGACATCATAAAACCATTGTTGATCTTCTTCCTCGATATCCATAATTCTTTCACCTTTATTACACGGATGCTACTCGAAGAAATCATAAATAGCTTCTTAAGCATAACTGAAATATCTTCCCAAACTAATGCAAAATTAGCCAAAGCATCTGGTACTTGGTTGTTTACTTTGCTTTTGCGTGTGAAGGTCACTCTTTTGAAGTTCTAAATAACAATGTGCAGGTATTCAATATAGGGTTTCAATTTGTCTTTCTTAACTTCTCAATTGTCGTTAGCATGCTCGATGACCAATTTCGAATCACCGATAACCTCAACTTCTTTCGGCTGAACTGTAATTAGAGCTTCTAATCTAAATAAGCAGGCTTCATATTCTGCTATGTTATTCGTAATTGCTAACTATAATCTCTTCAACATTGGGATAACTTCTCCTTATAAAGATTCTAGTAAAATGCCTACTCTAACTCCCTTGCTATAAGCTGAACCAACAATGTAGACCTTTCATCCTTTCTTTTCTATCAAGTTCAGGTGTTCATTGGGAAAATCAATCTCCCATTGTTCATTGTCTTCAACTAGACGTGTTGCTAAAAATTCTGCAATTGCTCGTCCCTTAATAGTTTTCTTCGTGGTATACTTAATATCTAATTCTGATAACAGGATTAACCATCTTGCTAGCTTCTCCACTAGAACTGGTTTTCCATACAAATATCTTATCGAATCCATCCTTGACATTGCTATTACCTTATAAGATTGAAAGTAGTGTTGAAGTTTTCTATAGCCCATACCATTACTAAGCAAGTTCTTTCAATCAAGTTATATTTCTATTCATTTGGAAGAAGCTTTTTGCTCAAATTGTATACTGACTTCTCAACATTAGCTTCATTAGCTTGTGCTAACGTGGTTCCAATTCCAAAATCTTCCACTGTCAAGTGCAAAATTAAGGGGTTTTGATGGGCATAAAATAGGGGCACTTGACAAATATTCCTTGATTTTGTTAAAAGCTATCTAGCAATGATTGTTCCACTTTACTGGCTGATCTTTTCGTAACAGCTTGAAAATTGGATCACATATTATAGACAACTTTGATATAAACGATTGATATACTGAATCTTTTCCAGAAAAATTTTCACTTGCTTTTCTGTCTTAGGCAGCTCCATTTCTTGGATTACCGTACTCTTGTCTGGATTGATCTTTATTCCTTTAGGTCCTATTATGAATCTAGCACTTTTTCGGAGGTTACTCCGAATAAACACTTCTTCAAGTTTTGTCGTAGCTTGTATTTGATCACTTTGTTTATAAACTTCTCCAAGGTTGTTGGATGCTCTTATGGTTTCTTAGTCATAATAATCATATCATCAATATAAACTTCTAGCTCATTATGGATCATGTCATGAAACAATGTAGTTGTCATCCTTTGGTAAGTAGCCCTTATGATCTTCAAGCCAAATGACATCACCCGGCAGTAGAAAGTACCAAACTCTATCACAAATGCTGCCTTGACCTTATCCAATAATGCCATGAGAATCTAGTTATACCCTGCAAACCCATCCATAATAGAGTGGCATCCCATCATTGTCGCACTGTCAATCAGGATATCATATGAGGGAGAGGAAAATCGTCCTTCGGTGACGCTTTATTCAAATCCCTATATTCCACACACATTCTGACTCTTCCATCTTTCTTGGTAACTAGGACTATATTTGCCAACCATTTTGGATAGTGAACGACTTCTAGAAATCCTACATCTCTCTATTTGGTCACTTCCTCTTTAATCTTCCCTGCCCATTCTAGTCTTAACTTTCTTCTCTTTTATTTCACTGGCATGGCTCCAGGATATAGAAGAATGTGTTCTCAGCTATAAACTTGTTTATCCCTAGCATGTCCTCATAACTCCATGCGAAGACTTTCTTTTTGTCTATAAGTAGACTTTGAAATTTCGTGTTTAACTCTAGCGTTAGTTTGGCCCAATTAATAAAATTCATGGATTATCTTTTGTGCCAATATTAAATTCAAGATGCATGATGAGTTAATGTCAAATATGTGCATGTGCTTATCTACTTGATAAATGGAACCATCAGGAAAGACATCAAACAAGTAAGTAAAATTAAAGTTCATTTTATTAAAAGGCATGGACAATTCATTACATTCAAACTCATCCTTAACAGAAATAATCACATTAGAAGAGGCTTCAACCTCGTCAAAGCTCTCTTTGATGCAAGCCCAAATTGCTTTTAATACTTGCTCTGCAGGGTCCTCTTCTTCTTTGTCAGCACTCACCTTCTCTTTATTGCCCTCTTCCACTTTCTCTTAGGCAGCTTGTCCCTCTTCCTCTTCTTTCTTCTCGACCTCCTTAACCGATTATGGCCCCTCAACCCCCTCTTTCTTTGGTTCTTTCTCCTTTTCCTTATACTCAAACTCTAATGCTTTAAGCTCAATTGCCAAAATCTTAATTACATCTATAAAGATTTCCAAACACAGGTATGTTTTCCCCTTATGTTCAAATGGTTCTATTGGCAGACATAGAGAGGAATACTCACTCAAACTGATGAAACATCCATTCATATCTAGCTAGCTGTATGTCTTCTGTGGTGTGCTTCTAATTTTATACCCCAAGCCTAGGTGGTTTCTCTGTGTGAATTTCAGGTAGCTATATGATGCCTTGTTAGTTCTTTCTAAGCCCTTTCCTTTCTTTATAATTCTTCTTCTTCATGATATTGGAGACAGCGGGCCTTATGTCAGTGCTTAACATAGCAATCTAAAACTTGGCCTGTGGGAGGATAACCTGCTTATCAACATTTAGCTTGGCTACACCCCTTTAACTGACAACAGGAATGGTGATGACTTCACCATTAAAAGGAAATTTGATCTTTTGGTGCAGCGTTGATTTTACCCTTCCCAATGAATGGTAACATGCACATTCTAGCAACAAGGCAAATGTAGGAGGAATATTAATAACAATAAACTCAATCTCCTTTTCGATCGGCCCCACCTTAACCACTATCTTGAAAACACCTTCCTCTTGTCTCTTGGATTGTGAGGGGATTACCTTGAACTAGCCCCACAAAATCAGTTATTGATATAGATGATGAAACTAGAATCTCAACCATTACTTCAACAAAGATTCTCGATGTTTCTTTGAACAAATGATTCTGTCCCACATGCTTACATTTGCATGGGTTCTTTTCAACTGTTTTACTAAAGCATCGTCTTCAGCTACTGTCTTTGGCACACCCGATGAGGTTGCCTTCTCATTTTCCTCTCTAGGATTGATCATGCCCGATTGATATATTTGACCCTTGTGGGTCATATAGTTCATAGCTCTTGCTTCTTCTTCTTCCTCACTACTTCACACGTCTAGAGTAACGGGATTCATAACTATCTCTTCATTGTTCTCAACCCAAACTTCCTTGCTTTGGTTCATCCACTCTTCATCACTATCCCACACATTCAATATCATTACATAAATCTACTCCAATAATAGTTATCTCTCTCTTTCTCCCTCATCTTCAAATTCAGCCAACACCTCCTCAGGAGTCTTTTGAGACTCAAGAATATACATATTATAAAAATTTGGAAGTGTATCAGTTCTCATGCTTGGCTTGACTTTTCTTAGTCAGTTACCTTGCCATCATCGATTAAATTCTAGATATTGTACCTCAATCGACAATTGGCAGTGGTGTGACTCTTGCTTTGGTGAAAGTGGTAGTATGCACAATGATCAAAATTCTTCAACAATGGTGTTGGAGGAGGTCATGGTGCAAGCAGTCGCAATAGACCCGCCGACTTTACTTTTTCAAACACTCTAGAGAGGGGTGCCGAAGTCGAAAAACCTTCTTAGTGGCACATTAGTGGCTCTCAAATCTAGATTGGCAATTATTGTATTCTAATTGGTACTCAGGGTCTTCACAGACGAACTTGACCCTTGGAACCTAGATTTATTAAAATTTTTTACACGATTCCTATACTTTTTTCTTCTTTGATCTTGTCTTCAATGGTGTTTCCCACCTCATACACTTGTGAAAATTCTGTCAGTTGCATGTAATACAATTTTTTATGAAAAGTTGGCAGATTCCCCTTGATAAATATCTTAATTTGCTCCTTGGTATCTAAACGGTTCCTCATCTGGTGACCTTAGCTCTCCACCTAGCCATATAATTAGTAAAGGTCTCATCATTTTTCTACACAGTTGCTTCCAAATCCCTCAAATTGATGCTCATTTGAAGGTTGTAAACATGCTCTTTTAGGAAAACCGTGGTGAGTTCGTTCCAATCTCTTCTTACCTTCTTTTCAAGATTATAATACCAAGTTTGGGCAGACCCAATTAAGGACATTAAGAACATTTTCAGTATTTCCCTTGACGGTAGACCCACCAACTCCATAATTGACTTATATTGCATCAGGTGCACCTTAGGATCATCATTACCATTATACTTTGCCACTTTCAGCATCTTGTATCAGTCATGGGGGTAGTTTGCTTCACTTCAAGCTCTTCATCATCATCAACATCATCAATATGTATGTACTAATCCGTTTCCTTGGACTTTATGACGATGTATAGCTTCTTTAGCTTTTTATCTAGCTTGTCAAACTTTTCTGACACAACTAGCGTAGGCTCAAACTTCTTTGTAGGCATCTTCTTGGTGAAGAATTCTTCAAGTATCATCAACTTGTGCTCTCTTCTCAGACTTAACTTTAGCCTCCTCATCTTCAATTACCATTTGCTTTTTACCCTTATCAGAGCATAGGAGCTTTGCAAGGCTAGTTGTCATGATTTTTTTTATCATCTACTCAATATCTGATAGAGGAACACCAGTTTTGCCTATTCTATCGGCGAAAGTGGAAGCTAGAATTGATAAATTTATTTGAACTAGAGTGTAAATCTCAGTGAGAGAGCCAAAAAACTGGAAGGTATTGAATCAGGCAAATCAGAGGGGGTTGAAGGTTCTTCAACTCTAACCAGGCAATTTTCTGCTCTTAACCAACTGAATTCTTATGGAGCTTTATCCTTTCGAGGCACTATCTTGACTACATAGAATAACTGTTAGGAAACACGACAAGATGCATGTATGCGTGGATGCATGGATATGAAATGGTATGCAACAAAGCAACCACTCAATCATAACATTGTGAGATGCAACTAATGCTAAATTCCATCATGGCTTTTCACGACTGCTCAAATCCAAAATCAGAGAAGGGCTCTTGAGAACTGTTTAGGAGCAAAACATGCCCTACTTTGTAGCCAAATATTTGTAATGACCTTTTTTGTTATTTATTTATTTATTTATTTATTTATTTATTATTATTATTATTATTATTATTATTATTATTATTATTATTATTATTATTATTATTATTATTATTATTATTATTATTATTATTATTTTGTATCCCTTTCTTTTTGCCTTAAGTGTGATATCACTTAAGTAGGGTTCTTTATTTAAATACATTTGAGAGATTTTTTTCTTCCCTTTTTTAGCATTAACAATATTTGGCTCAAAATAAACTCATTTCATTACTTTTCCAAAAGTAGATTTTTTACATTAATCGTTCTTTTGACGCCCTAACTAAATATTTACAATTCTTAGACCTCAAAGCCTAAGAGGTTTGATATGACTTTGCATCCTTTAGAGTGAAGTGCCTAATTTCTACAAAGTAGTTGGCGATATTGTGCATGAACGTGAATCGCACTTCCACACCTTGGAACAGAGTCATAGCTTTGAGTTGTGCTTACTTTATTTCAAGCAAGAGTTAATAAGCCCCTTCTAATTGGTCTTCCTTTGTTGGAGTTGGAATTGGACAAGCTTCTCTCTTAGGTATTTTAGCTTCGACCTTGTAATCATTATTCAAAAGAGCCCTTTTAGCTCGTTTTGCTTCCAATAACTCTCTTAAGTCTTTCGCCCTTTGGCCTTTTTAACGTTGAGATCAAGCCATGATAGAATATACCTAAATGGCTACAAGAAAACAAGTTAGATGCATGAATGAAGCACAACACAATCATAGCAATTATATACTAACAAGGGGAAGGGAGTTGGGAAATGCATCATCCTCACCCTTGTATCTCGCACACACGATTCAAGGTCAAAGTCTCTTCTAAACCCTAGGACATATAGGTTGGGCTGATAAACCATCATGGAGTTTTGGACCGACGGCTCTCGCATTTATTATACGAATGCAATAATTATAATTTATCAAGGTAATCCTAAAGGAAGCAATTACGGTCAATTACATGAGCCTAAGTCGAGTTTATTAAGTCTTAAGTTTCATAAGCGAGAATTGGTTGTTTCCTCCCTTTTGCTTTAGGTCTAAACAAAAGGTGATAATGGATTGTGTCAATTCTTTTAATATACCAAATGGTACTTAACCTACGGGTGGTGTGTATTAGTGGCGAATTCAAACAGCCGAATAGAGTGAAAGGATCCTGACCACCAATATCACCTATTGGGTTTAAGGTAGAAAGGAGATTAAGAAGAGATAAATGCATGATGACATTTTATAAGTACAAAAAGTAAACTCAATTTAAAGTTAATAGCATTATTAAAGATTGTGAATAATTGGACAATTTTTAAAGTCAACTCTTTTATTCAAATCCAAAATTAAATCATAGATTTTGGGTTTGATCCCTAGCAAAGTCGCCAGGCTGAGGACCTATAGATTTTTCCCAAAATGGAATTTGGAAAGAATTGAGCCGGACGGGCTTGGTTGCTTTTATTTAGTAAATTGGTTTTCTTTATTTAACTCATTCGTTAATCCTCGAAACATGGTTCTCTTACTTTAACAAGAGTTTTATTTTTGGATTCATTACCCTTATTAAGAAAAATTCTCAAATTAATCGATTCTACAGAATCAATTAACTCGGTTTTAAACCAAAGACGTGGTTAGAAAGTTAAGTACAATAGGGGAAGGTGTTAGGCACCCCTATTGCCCAGTTAAACCACCATCATTTTAATCATTAGCTGAGTGAATAAATGTTTTATGATTCTGTGTATGGGTTTATATTTTTGTGAATGTCATTTATGTTCTATGAATGATTCTTTATTGCTTTGGTTTTATTTTGTTTTGGCAAAATGTAAGGTACCTTAATGGGTCGTGCTTGTTGCTTGAATGTAATATGGTTGGAAAATTTTAATGGCGTGTGTGTAGAATGTGTTTTAGGAGGTTAGTTGTAATCTTTTCTCCTCCCCCCTTTCTCATGGATGGTTTAATTTTATATCCCATGTATGAGATTTTTTGCATGTATGACATTCTTTCAAAAAATTGCATTAAAATTATTTTACATCTCAATTCTAGTAAATTTTATTATTAAATCATTGTGAATTAATAGATGATGAGGAGACTGGTTTAACCAGGCCATATAAGTGTCTAACACCTTTCCAATATCGTACCTAACTCCCGAACCCTATCTTTTGTTGAAATCGAGTTAATCGATTTCGAGAAATCGAGTTAATCGATTTCGAAGAATCGACTAATTTGAGAATTTTTTCTGAAGAGGGTGGCGACTCCAAATTAATACTCTTACCAATATGAGTGATCTTTTTATAATCCCTTTTCAATAGGATCTCCATTTTGGAGGATTAATAAATGGTTTAATAAAAGAAACCACTTTATTAAATAAAATTAATCAAGCCCATTTCTATTTTTCCTTTTATGGAAAAATTGAAACAAATAGTGTTCCTCACCATGGGAGTGAGACATGCCTTATTACCAATCATAATAAACTATGTCAATAGATCGGTGATGTACTTCTACCGAGTTAATAAAAGACCAAAAGTAGTAAAAACTGCCTCAATACCTAAAAAGTAATGAAGAGTGCCAAGGTCTCGAAATGGAAAAACAACCTAGAGTTTATGTAAAAATGTGTCTAATTTGCTAGAATCAGAACACATTAGTAGTATATCATCAACATATAACAAAACAAAAAACTAAATGTTACCATCCTTGTAAATAAATAATGAAGAGTCTTCCTTAGAATCACAAAACCTAAGCTGAGTTAAGAAGGCAATGAGTCTTTGAAACCAAGCACGCGGTGCCTGTCACAATCTATAAAGGGATCGATGAAGCTTACATGCATAATCTAGATATGTTGAATCAATGAATCCCGATGGTTGTGCCATATATGTTTCCTTATCAAGAAATCCATCCAAAAATGTGTTGGATACGTCTAGTTGACGTATTGACCATTTAAAAACTATAGCAAGAGAAAGAATAGTGTGAATTATAGTTTCCTTAACCACTGGATTGAGGGTCTCATTATAGTCAATTATAAGATGTTAGGAGAAGCCATTTGTAATCAAACGAACCTTGTACCGCTCAACATCACCATTGGCTTTCTGTTTACTATGAAACAACCATTTGTTACCCATAATATTTGCATTAGAGGGACATGGAACCAACTGCTAGGTTTGATTTTGAAGAAGAGTATTTATCTCAGATTCCACAGCTTGACGCCATTGAGAATGTGCCTTGGCCTAATTATATGTGCTTGATTCTTAAGCCAGAAAATAATTTTTATTAGTACAAGTTAAGGCTTATCGTTTTGATCTAATGGATGGGCGTAGTTACATTGGGTTCATATAGGGATTTGAGGTGGTGGAGGCTAATAAAGGATGATGTGATTATCTAGTGGAGGGTTAAAAGGTGTTATATTGGGGGTAGAAGTTTGGAAAGTGTTGGTATGTGTTATTGGAGAGTGTATGGTACATA
Source organism: Jatropha podagrica (assembly GCA_947857235.1). Classification (NCBI taxonomy): domain Eukaryota; kingdom Viridiplantae; phylum Streptophyta; class Magnoliopsida; order Malpighiales; family Euphorbiaceae; genus Jatropha; species Jatropha podagrica. Next base: position 36,840 of record CANUEP010013313.1, on the reverse strand, counting down.
GTGGTGAAGCAAGTGGTACTTTAGAATCTAAAAAATGAAAAATGAGTGGGATCATACCTGTCGTATAGTGCGCCCAAGTGCTTTGTTATTTTATGTGTGACGAAGAAGAAACATGTTCCTTAGAGAGAGGGTAACTAAGAAAACTCTTTGAATCAAACTTGACAATACGAGCAAGGTAAATACGTTGAGTAGAAGGATCTAAACATTGATAAGCATGGTGAGAAGGACAAGATCCTAAATAGATGCAAGGTATGGAATGGAAAGAGACCTTGCGTTTGGTGTGTGATCTAAGAAAGGCATAAAGAGTACAACCAAAGGGTTTTTGTGCAAGGTAACTTGGTGGGGTGTGATAAAAGCAGTAAAATGGACTTTGATTGTTAAGAGTTGGTGAGACATAATATTAATTGACTAGACACTTGATTCAACAACATAATTCCAATATCTTAATGGTACTTTTGCATGTGAAAGTAAGGTAAGTGTGGTATCTATAACGTGACAAATTTTCGTTTCGGCGACACCATTTTGTTTATGGGTGTATGGACATGCAACCCTATGTCGAATACCATGCAGCTAAAAATATTTGTTTTACTTTTGATACTCCCCTTCCCAGTCAGAATGGAATGCTAATATTTTGGATTGAAATTGATAGTCAATTTGAGTTTGAAATTGAAGAAATATTGAATAAACATCACTTTTATTTTTATGTAAATACAACTAAGTGAAACGAGTAAAATCATCAAAGAATAAGAGAATATATTTATGATCCAAACCTGACATAATAGGTGCAGGACCCAAAACATCAAAGTGAATGATTTGAAAAGGATTGGTACTTTTATGTTTGACAGATGTTAGAGGTAGTCTAGATAATTTTCCTAAATTGCAAGCGGAATAAGGAGAAAAATTAAAACTGAAATAGGGTAAACTAAAATCATTAATAATCTCGAAGATAGTTTGACGATAAGGGTGATCCAAGGCTGAGTGCCATTCAGTGAAAGAATGAACAGTAGTGGCCATGGTAGATTTGGAAAAAGACATAAAGGCAAAGATACCATCTTCACTTGGTCCTGTAGAAGAATCTTCTTTATGACCTTGTCCTTAACATAAAAACAATTACGCTAAAATTCAAAGAAACAATTGTTATTAGAGGTGAATTTTTGAACAGATAAGAGATTTTTAACAATTTTGGGAACATAAAGTATTTTATAAGAGAAGAGAACCATTGGTAGAGGGAAGAGAGACCATACCAGTTTGAGTTATTGGCAAGCTGATTCTAGTTCCTACATGTAATTGATCATTACCATGGTATTCGTTTGAAATACTAGGGGATTTAATGTCAAGAGTGACATGGTAGTTTGCTACAGTATCAGGGTACCAAGGTACTGAAGGAGGAGGGACATGAGAGTAATTTTTTGTAGGATGAGTAGAAGGATAGTACACCGAGGGAGGTGGGCCTATAAAGGAATAATTTGCCATTGGAAGTGAAATGAGAAGGAAAACATGGTTGGTTTGCGTGATTTGTCTACAGTATGATTTTGGTAGCCATAAATTTGACAAAGACCTTTTGATTTGTTGTAGTTAGAACCTCTAGACCAATTGAAATTTTCATTTGGTGTGGAAAGTAATGGTAGATTGCCAATGGTTGAGATTTGACGAGAAGCCATATTAGATTGAGGCAGATCATGACAACTTTTAATAATATATCATGGGCTACAAGTTGTCCATGAAGTTCATGGAATGGCACAGGTTCAATACGGAGATTCAAGGCAGTGATGATGTTGTGATATTCCATACTAATGTTCCTATAGATAATGGCATTTAATTCTGCAATAGAAAGAGATCAATCAATAGCTTGTTGTTGGGTTTCAATATCAAATATACGCAACATAATAATATAATTATAATAAATAATTATATCAAAAAGGATCCGTTTAAACAAATAAAATAATAAAATTTATTTAAAAGAATACATCTTTTGCAGATTCTTCAAAACTTCGATCTACGCGACTAGGTTATCTTAAACCACAAACCATCTAAACGTCCGGCTTCTAATAGTATCCACACGAATGAACAATCGAAAAACTCAAACTATTTTAGAGGATTGAGAGGTTAGAGCGTATGATGACGCTAGCTATCATAGGCTCTCTGCTTTGTTTTGTGACTATTAACAACAACTCTTACGGTTTATACTGTTTCTTAAACTATAGAAAAACCCTATGTCATAAATAAATAAATTATAATTATTTATTTAAACCTTTTAAATAAATAAATTATAACTAAAATATGTATGTGCCTCTTTGTTTATTTAAACAATTTTAATAAATAAATCGTAATACATATATTAATAGGATTTTCAATTTAAATAATAATATTTATTTATTTAACTATTTAAATAAATAAATCATAATTAAAGTATTTGGTTTATTTAATCTAAAATTTATCTTCATAAATTTTAGACATAAATCAATTTAGTTAATACTTAATAATCTAGGTAAATTTGTAATCAAATATAGATTACAATTTTGTCCTTAATTTCACAAAACTTATTTGTAATCAAGTCATACATGATTCGATTTCTCGTTTTCACTTTCGCATATCCATTCTTATATGTATGACATTTTAAGTTCCAAATATGTCGGCAATAAATATTAATTAATTAATATTTGAATGTCAAGTATATTATTTAGCAATATGTCAAGACTATCTAATTATTTAGAAAGTCAAAGTGGTTTGACCTTACCTTTGAGTGTATGATTTATCAGTATAATTAATACCATTCATCATTAATATTTTGATTTAGTAATTAGGCATGAAGTGTATCTGATTTGTTAAATTATATTAGTTCTTTTAATCTTAACCATTAATCAATTGAATAAAATTTTAAATCTAATTTGCTAATTTCATTTTCTCTTGTGTAAGGATTTCTTAATCAATACTAGTAGTGAACACAGAACATTTTTCTTAATTTACCTTATGAATTCTCTCTTAATTACACGAGTAGCTCCATACAGTTTCTACTATATCCAATTAATCATTATTTATTATTCATGTAATGAATAATGTGATTACGAAGAATCAAAATATAATCATCCCTATATAAAATAATATAGTAATCTCAAATCAAAGGATTACTTATACAACAATCACTTGAGTATTACACATATAACTCTCCAGCTATATCTCAGCTATAGAGTCAATTCAGTGGACTTGTTAGTTCTAGATGTCACTTATATCTCAGCTTATGAAAGAATATAAAAAACTTTATCTTCAACGACTCTAATCATTTATCGATAATGAGGAGACATTATTTTAATGCAATTATAAAACTCATAATTATAACTACGTTATAATTTATTTTATAAAATAGTATTGTCTATATCCAAAATATAGACATTATTTTGTAAAATAAATAAATTCATTTTATTAATAATAAAATATTTATTATATGAAATATTATATCCAAAATATAACCAATCAAATTGGCTATATGACATATAACGAACACTTCTAACTCATCTTTTAGTGTCTTGGCCCATTGAAGATAGGTGGAGATAGATAGGTCAGATTTTTTGAGCTCTTGAAACTCGATGTGAATTTGGAGTTGGCGATTTTGAGAAATGGATCCGAAAGCCTATGCTAAGGTTTGCCAAACTGAATTAGAGGAATCTAATCCAATAATATATGGAAAATTTTCTTCGATAAGAGAGTAGAGAATCCATAAATGGAGTAGTTAATCCTTTTTGAACCAAAATGCCTACTCTAGGTTAGGAATGTCTATGGGTGGTCAGAAGACGACTTGATAATTTTTGGAAGTAAGGGAGATCCATCAATGAGATGTCTTCTTGATAATTTTTGGAAGTAAGGGAGATCCATCAATGAGATTATTTAGGTTGTGATAATTCAAAAGAGGAAGGAACTATGTTTTTCATGCTAGGCAGTTGTTGGGTTTGAGTTTCACAGAAAATGAGTGATGAGCACTAGATGGGTAAGATCGATTATTTCTGTCATATTGAACGGTCTAATACCATGTACAAGAAATAGAACGAGAGTGAAGAATATTTGTATTACTTGAATTGTAATGCCACTTGAAGGTGGTATTGACAGAGTTACAAGACTTATGATCTAACTAAATGAAGAGAATATCTCAACCTTGTATAGTTTCCTAACAAAAAATACATCAAAAGACTAAGTCTATAATCTAAACTAAATGAAGATAATATCTCAACCATAATATATATATAGTACGAAAAATATCTCAAAACATTTGAATTACAAATAAAGAATCCTAACTGTTTGCATGGCGAAAACTGTTGCTTGGAGCTCATTCTCCACAACTTGCGGAAATGTCTTCAAAAGATTGTGTTTAACTCTCATTCTCAGCTTCTTGTTCAGGCTATGATAAGTTGTATTTTAATTTAGTTATTTTAGATTGCACATATTTTCTTAATGAACTTGTGAATAATTCTATCTGCTTTGCGAGAGGTTAGCGAATGACATTGCTTATTTGTTAGCAACTGACGCCTACTCTGTGCCTAATCTTATAGAGTGGGGTCTCGTCCCTCCATTTTTTTTTTTTTTTTTTTTTTATTCTTGATGCTTCGTTTGTAGATTTGCACTAATGAATTTCCCACCATTAAAAAAAATTACTAAATGATAAAATAGATATTATTATATAAATAAATCAATAATATATATTCAAAAATTATTTCTAAGTCTGTTTATTATATTTTATTTCTTTTAATTATAATAGTCGTGATTGAATAATGCTTTTAAGTTATTTTTTTGAAATTGAAATACGAATTTTATTACTGTTGACAAGTGAACACATTTTCTATTTTTTATTTTCTAAAAAAAAATTATACTTTTTAGAAAATATAGAACTGTTTTTTTACAAGTAAACACTAAATGGATGCAAGAAATATAAAGTTTTTTCCTTTCTTTTACAAGTAACAATATTAACCCCTAGAAATTTATAAATAAATAAAAAATCCAATTTAACCCTTGGAATTGAGTGGACCTAAGATACATCAAAACTGCTTGTGCTTAGTACTTGACCGTGAAGGAAAACATGTCAACTGTACCTGTCTGTGAACAACAAAACTCCCTGCCTTGGGCCAAGATTAGATCTCCTCGCATGCATTTTCATCTTGAAGAGGCAATAGTGAGTTCCTTGAATAATAGCTCGTATTTACTGTTCCATCTGCCATCATAGACCGAACTATCTGCAAATGCAAATAAGAAAATTTCTTTACCATAAATCTTCCCAAAAACAGAATTCAAGTTGTACGCGAAGAGAATTCAATCTATTTTTCAACTTTCAGATTATTAAAAACAGAACATGCACAAATTAAATATTCAATTGCTTCAATTGAAGACGCATGATTACCAACCTTTTCTATTTCTTCATGAAGATGGGGATTGTCTCTCAAGTACTGTAATGCTCTGTCTCTTCCTTGTCCCAATCTTCTCAGAACACAAATGAAGAAACATTAATGAGCCACAATATTTAAAATTCCACGGCGGCAAAGTACTGTTAAACGTACTACTTCCCAGAAAAAAACACAAGGTATTTTAACCAAAACACTAAACTAGAAGAAAATCTGAAAGCAAGCAACATATACTTCATGAGAGACAACGGGTTGTTCTCCATTATTCTAAAGCATTACGTATAGTTCTAGGGTCTAAGTAATTAGCTATGATCAGAACTTCAAGGCAATGCATCGATCTAGTAAGGGTAACAAAACATAAACATTTATCTTTTCCATTTCCTCAGTTTTTAAGTCCATAAGTTGATCACTTAATTTAGCTATCCAGGAATGCACTCAAACCTAGCAGCTTCAATTTATTATAGATCATAAATCACTCACTTACCTATCTAAAAACTCCTAAGAAGTCATGTTGTACCACTCCAACATCGAATTGATATAATCAAACTTTTGATCAACACACATGAAGAAGAAGATACCAATTCTTAAGGAGAATAGTTGAAAAATAGATCTAGAAGTATACAATTTGCAAATAAAAGGGAACTTTATCTATTGTCAAACTGCATTTCTAACCAAGAACCAGAGATGACTTCATAAAACCAGATGTAAAATCATAAGATTTTACAAACTATATAAATTACTCTCTAAAAATTAATATAATTGTGTAAAATTTATGTATAAGTTTTTGTAAGACAATAATGAGACAAGTTGTTTATTTTTTAACATAATAATCACTGCGACATTTTTGTGACCGTAATTTAAATGACATCATAATTGGATAAGTTAGAGTTGCTTAAACTTCATAACTCAAAGCTTAATTTCAAAATTGAAAGTCCATAAATTATAAAGGAGCCATAATGCATTGAAAATGAACATATCACACATTTATATCTATATGAAAACACAAATAACAATTACTAATATTATTCAATTACAAGATTGATTTAATATATAAAACTTAAAACATACTATGATATAAAAGTAAATAAACAGTAATAAGTTTCATATACAAGAAAAGAAGAATATTTTGAAATTCAAACATATAAATATATTAAATCAAAAACTCATAAAACTTTATCCTCTATAAACTTGTAAAATCTTATTGACATCAGTAGCAAAAACAATATTTTCAATTGATTTTACTTGATTCTGAGGCTGCATATGTTCTGAACCATTACATGTTTATAACTCATAAAATCATGAGGCTAAAAGTCACATTGTTTACAAAGAGACCATTAATTTTAGAGTTCGACAAAGCTATACTGCATAATGCAAATAACCATAACAAATGATTGAAATATACTGACAAAATAACTGCATAGTGAAAAAGAACAATATAAACGATAGTGGAAGTACAAATTCACAACCAGAAAGAACTTTTACACCTAGGGGAAAACACATATGGCAGAACAAGGCCCTTTCATAAGGAAAGAGTTTTTGCTGTTTCAAAAAGATCTGGCAAAGAACACCAGCAAGGTGAGACACAAGATTTTAAATAGCAATAATGGAGTGGGAAGAGGGAAGAGAGGATAGGATTAGCTGACAAAACTTAACCAAAATGTTATCCCTTAATATGTACACTTGTAGATGACCGGTTTTAGTAGACAAAACTCGAGAGTCAAAATGAAGGTCAAGATATGGAGGAACACCAAATGCGAACAAGAACCTCTAGGAAAAAGAAGATTAAGGTCTCAAAAAGCTGGAATTATGGTCCAGATTTTAATATAGGATTTTATTAGACATTGAGGCCCTAAAGATTCTTATATTTCTATTTACTTTAAACTAGTCAGTTAATTTTGAGATTTGATGGAAAATATGCCATTTAATAAACAAGAAAAGCTCTAGTTTGCTAACCTTTGGAGAGGAATTAAAAACTAAGAAGAGAAAGGAAAAGCTGAAGGATAAGAAGAAGCAACAACAAAAGGAGAAGTTTAATTTGAGTGTTGCAATTAGAATCATTTAATCCATATAACATGTTCTAGATACTTATCCCCCAAAAAATACAGAAAAATAGATGATAAAAAAAGAAACGGACCAAAGCTAAATTAACATCAAGAAACATTATAGAAGTCCAAAGGCCAACCTTTGGTCCCCATAGCTATACCAAGAACCCTTCTTTACCACAACATCCATCATTTCAGCACAATCCAGAACACAACCCTGCATAACAATCAAAGTTAAAATAGATACAGCAGTTTGCACCATGAGAAGAAATGACCATTATCATATTGCAATACTAACCAGCTGACTCACTCCCTCCCCAAATATAATTTCAAACTCAGCTTGCTTGTATGGCCTTGAAACCTATCACAACTTTTAATTAGAATAATGGTTTGATCCATTTACTAGCAACATCAACAAAAGGAAAAAAAGGGATCAAAACATCAAACATAAAGGATAAAAATATAAAAGATGAGAGTTGGCAGTATTTTGATATATAATTAACACCTAATGTTAAGCTTTAGAAATCTGCCACAACCTGACTTGAGTAAACGACACTACTATAATGCAAACACCTATCCAAGTGAAAGAGTGAAAAGAATGGAAGAAGAGCAATGTGGTGAACCTCATTCCATTTCATCTTCCCAATTTCCTTAAATACAGGCAAAGCTCAAGGTAAAGCAGTTCAAGAAAAAAATAGTATAAATGATTAAAAGAGGTGTAGAATTTCATTATCATCTATAAGGAAAGAACATATGAAGCATAGTTTAAAAAGGTTGACGTACCTTACTTTTCTGCACTCTTACACGAACTCGAAGCCCCACATCTTCATCTCCTTTGACCTACAATGACATAAAACCCTATTATTTTAAGAAATCACTAAATTGGAAAAATAGACAGCGCAGCAAAAAAAGAATATAGGTTATCATTGTCCTAAAACATATAAAATATATACAGACTTTATCAAGCAGTCATTTTCCTTACAGACTTTATCTTCCCAGTAGAACGTATTTCAAGACGAACTGAAGCAAAAAATTTTAGAGCAATTCCTCCACTTGTCACTTCTGGATTCCCATAATATACACCAATCTAATAAATCCATAAGAATAAAATTATGGAAAGAAAAAACAAAATATATTGATATACAGAACTTAAAAATGCAAAAAGAGAAGGATTTGTTGCAATTGTGAATTATACTCTTTACTTACATATACTCTACCTATTAGAATACTGAACATAATTAATCCATGGTACCTTATATCTTATTTGATTAAGGAAAATGAGAGTACAACCAGCTTTTGAAGCATTTCCTGACATTTTACGCAGTGCTTGGCTCATAAGACGTGCTTGCAAACCCATTTGCTGCATCCCAATCTCACCCTATGGGTGAAAAAGAAAGAAATCAGTTAAACATGGGTACAGTTCAATGTTGTCAGTAATACAAAGCAATTGCAAACTGTAAAGATGATGGCACACTTCAATCTCTGCCCGTGGAGTAAGAGCTGATACAGAATCAACACAGATAAGATCTACAGCACCGGACCTGCATATACGATCTGCAACTGAAATATGGGAATGCAATTAGACCTCATATAAAGGTCATTCATTCAAATTTCATAAGCATCAAACTTAACCTGCACTCAAGCCAATTTTCATTAAGTATAAAAGAAATAATGTCATAATCAAGAACAGTATATTACTTTCAAGCGCCATTTCACCATTATCAGGTTGGCAGACAATCAAATTTTCTACATCCACTCCTAATGCTTTTGAATATGCTGGATCAAAAGCATGCTCTGCATCAACAAGCATAGCATTGCCACCAAGCTTCTGCACATTTAGCATAAAAAAATTTATCTTTGTCCTTTGCAGACATAAGTATTTATAGAACCATCCTCCAACATGCCAAAAACTAAAAAATGAGAATGAAAAAATTAGACAATGAAGAAGAACCTGAACTTCTGCAATTGCATGGAGTGCCAGAGTGGTCTTGCCACTACTTTCTGGTCCAAATATCTGCAAACAAAAGACGCTATTTGCAACAGAAATTCTACTGGCCAGGAAAATTAGAACAAAGTTCTTTCAAGATAAGAAGTTCATCGCTGAATTCCATTAATTAAAAATCACCACTTACATGGGAAACAGAGACGGTAAATTATTCTTGGCAAAAAGAATAGAACTCAAAATAACATGGAATCCAGAAATTTAACGGCATACAAATTTCAGATAGATTGAATATTGTTATGGAGCTATATATTTAGGGTAGTTTTACTGCTGTATTTAAGATAGTTTTATCTAGTTATTCTGTTTTATTATCAGTTTCTTTGTTAGTGGGTATAAATGAGGTGGTTAAGCAAGTTATTTATTGTAATAGGTAGTAGTTATTACGGGGTAGTGGGTAGTTTTAGCATTGCATTTAATTGTTTAAAAGGCTGTGATAGCAAGAAAAATGGAAGGAGAATTTTATTAAAAGGTTTTGAGTTCTTAAAACTCAAAAAATGTAGAGTTCTCTCTTAACGAGCTCTAAGAGATTGCAGATTCTTTCTAAGTCTGTCACCATTGATAGAAGGAAGAAAACTCCTAAGACACTCATCAAACCTGATCCCCCTAATTCAAAGACCCATAACTAGATCCAAATTTAGAACTGTAACAAATACTTTACAAAACCAGCAAGTATAGGACTCCTAAAAGACCTTCTCAATTTAAAACCCAGTCTAATACATTTTTTCTAAAGGCCAATTTGCACGAGATGGTTTCTCACTTATCAAGGACATGCTTTCTCAATTTAGAAATTTTTATCTTTGCCCTCAAATAAAACATTAATATAGCAAAAGGTTTAAAATTACTAATTTGACACGACACAGACCAAAGAGCATGTTGCAGCAAATCTCAGGTGGTTTCCCATTATTTTCCCAAATAGTTCTTCTGGCATCTTGATGGATTTATGTTTCTTAGCTGATACACAATGGCATTGGAGGTTGTTACTTCATTATTTATGTTTTCCTGGGGTAACTTTCAAGCTTCTTCACGAGGATTGAAGCAGGAACATCCTAGTTAAATTATAAGTTTTCTAGTTTTCCTTCTTTAATTAAGATCCCTATATTGTATATTAATTATTTAGAAGTATTCAATTTTCCTTCTTTATTTAGGATTCTTATTTGATAGAGCATTAACTAATTAGAAATACTTCACTGTATCCTGACTAGTATAAATAGGACAACATAGTCAGTTTATGCAATGTATTTTTCTCTATTAATTTGGAATTTTAATTCTAAGGTTTTCTTTGAAACCAAACATGTTATTTTCTTCCAACCAAAATACCCTATTCTAGCCTAATTGTTGAGAACTAATACCCCTAAATTCTTCCTCTCTGTCAAGGATTCTCTGGCCTCAATTCATATTTCTTGCAAGAATTTTAGCTTGTTTTACCTAATGAAGTAAAAGCCTAAACCCTAACAATTCACAAAAAAAAAAAAAAGGACACAAATATCTTACCTAACCATTTTTTTCAAGGATAGCAGATGTTGGAACAACTAGAGCCTGCCCTAGATATGCACAAGGCGGAGAATCAGTATCCAAGATGAGAGGAGACTCAGTATCCAAGGTGAGAGGAGACTCAGTATCCAAGGTGAAACTTTTAGAATTTTTTTTGCGGAACTACTAGAAAATTAGTAACTGAAGGTTGGAGACGAGTGTCCAAGAAAAGGGGAAAAAAATTATCATTTGGAATATATGGAGAATGTGATGCTCCAAGAAAAAAAGTCAAGAAAATTGAAGACGAAGTGCTTTGAGATATAAAGTTAGTTTTTGAAGAAACATGTGCTCCAAGAATTGCAATTACTTTAGGAGACTTCGAGAGATGATGCTCCAAATAAAGGCAAACAGCAAAAATAAAGAATTTCCAGCAACAGTGCCAAGGAGAAGTGTTGAAATCTATGATTATGTGACACTATTGTTGTCGGAATAATCTAGTTATTTGATATTTTTTGGAGGGAAAACTTGCATTCAAATTAGTTTGTGTTCGCAAGACTGTTAGTGAGACTAGGCAGAAGCCTAGAATGTATGTTTAGTTTTTAATTAAAGTAGTCTAAACATGGATTAGGTTTGAGACAAAGATGAGATGGTCTTAGAAAAGTACAGCCTGGTTGTAACTAGATCTCTATGTATGTTCCGAAGAAATCAATGAATTGCTGCCCATTGAGATTCATTTTACAGAACCTGGTTCCTTTATGATTACTATAAAGATTAATAAACATATAGAGATAAGAAAAAATTAATATATAAAAATTAATAAATATGAATACATGCAATTGAATCTCTGCTCTACCAGTTCTTAATACAATCAAATTTATTGTTGTATTTTCATCCAAGAAACAATCTCTTTCCTCTTATGTGTGTCTGTACCCCAACTTAATTTGTATTCAGCATTCTTTCTGAAGTTAATTTAGCAATTGTAATTGTTAAAAGGGCCAACTAAACATCGTAGTATTGGTGAACAGTCTGTAATACTCAAATAAAAGCTCATTCAGGCCGTTCTTTAGTTATTACAGAATTATAACATGCATAATTTTGCTGGTTCAATCACCATGTTCAACAGCCAGACCAGGTAGTATATCAATTATGAAGCAATTGAACGAGTCACAACATATTTACTTTCACAGCAAAACCAATGTCTTGAGTCACAAGATGCAAATGAAACCTCCTAAAACTAGAATAAGATAGATACAGACATGTAAAGATTGATACCTCAACAATTCTCCCTTTCGGAAGGCCACCACCCAAAGCAAAATCTAGTGTCAAACAGCCACTGGGAAAAGTCTCACTGCAAGAAATAAGTTAAAAATTGAGGTCTAACTCCAAGTCTGTGTAGTAAGGATGCAACAGTCAATAGGTCCATCCACTTGGCTAAAATGAGAATACATGTGCATGTTCCATTTCATCTTCACACTTCCAGACCCCGGAGACTAGCCAAAGGGCTGACCAATAAAAAGAATAGAGAGATTGTTAAGAAACAAGAAGAATACTCACACCAGTGCTCCACCAGCACTTCCCAATCTTGTAACACTTCCTTTTCCAAATGAATTATTTATGTCATTCATTGCTGCTTCCAATGCTTTTTGCTGGGAGAAAAGGAGGAAAAACAGGCGATGCTTATGAGTAATAATTTCAGAAATCAATTGTTGACTTGGCTGATAATAGATGTTACTTAGAATTACATGATGTACTTAGCATCACATATAAATTGAGAACGTTGATACAAAGTCCACACAACCTTTAATAATGAACTAATATTAAAAAACTACTGGCATAAACCTTTAATCTCCGTTCTCCAGATTAGTTGCACCAACATTGTGTCCCAGCACACAAGGTAGACACATATATACTCCATATTTTATATCACCACAATCAAAACCCAAGACTTTGCTCCATTACCAAATTAGCGTAGGCTCGTTTTATTTAATAGACATAAGAGAAGAAAGAAAAGGATAAAAAAAGCCATGCTTCGTAACAGAATTCCTTAGGCATTATGACAATATTCTAATCACAAATTGCTTAATCTTGTCATTTCAATAAATATAAATAATTGGTAGTAAGGTTTCAAGATAATTTCTCTAACTTCTATTCCATTAATATACAAATGTTACAATGCAACTCTAACATCAACCAAGAAATATAAATTATCTAAAATTTACAATTGCATATGAAGTGGCAACAGAGCAACAAAAACCCACAAACTGAAAGAAAATGAGAACCAAAATTCAATAACTTCTACCAAAAATGTCAAAACAGAAATAGTCTGGCTATGGAGGGCAGACAAAGCCATATTTTCACAATAAACGGAAACAGAAGTTCGTAAGTACCCGGTCGAGGAAACGAGAGTCGGAATCAGGAAAGAGAGAGCCATTATTGAGTTTGGGTTCGAATTCGCAGCGAATTTTGTGAGATTGTTTTCTAACAGCGGCAACTTGAGACGCTTTGAAACTGAAACGATGGCGCAGAAGAGAGGGAAATAGGAGAAAAGAGTTTACTTTTAGAGGGAACACTATTGAATCCATTCAAGTGTTTACAGTTAGAACTTACAGGCAAGGAAGAAGAAGAGGAAGAAGAAGCAGGAGGAGGAGGAGGAGGATTAAAAAGTTATAAAAAAATTGAAAAACAAGCAATTGCAACAGCACCGGCTCAGAGAGGCGCGGGTTTTCTTGCTTGCTTTTATTGTTTAACTTCTCGAGTGAACGTTGCTAAACCATCTGATACTCCCTTAACTTCGCAATTTAGTATCTATTGGACCCTAAAATGATCTTTTTAACTCCTGGGCACTTTAATTTCGTCCTTTTATTAAAATTATATCCTAAATAATATTTGGTAAAATTAGATAATAAAAAAATAATATTTATTGATCCTACACTTATACCTTGAGTTAACTAACTACAGTAAATGGTTAGTACAGATTGCACAGGCCTAGGTGTGTCTTCCTTCTTTTTCTCCTTGTTGATCTCACCTTAAAGAAGTTCATAAACACAGAAAAAGCAATAAAATAAAAGAAAAAAGTAGTCAACCATATTTATAATAAAATATGATAAAGATAAACGGCGCAAATCACAGCTGAGTGCCATAGTATTATAATAAAAAGTAACAAGTTAGTAGGGTCCACTTCAAAAATGGAAAGATATACAAGTATAATGAAAGGCAAAATATATGTATGAGGATGCAGGGGACATTTATATAATTTGAATTTTAACAGAAGCGAAAAAGAGTAACGGGGCGGTTTTTGGTGGGTCAAAGGTAGAGAGGTGCGATCAGTCGGACGATATCACTAAAATCGGTTTAGGGAAAGCTATAGAGCAGATGAAAAGTGGAGGAAGCGAGAAGCATGGCTACCCTCTGCATTTTAAGAGCTGGTAATCGCCCGACTTTCTATAGAATAACATACCTTTTGCCTGTAAATTTGTAAAGTGGGTTTTTGGGTTTAGAGGAGTAACGTTCCTATATTTGTAATTACATATGATAGTGATTAATATGTATGAGGTGGAGATTGTTAAGGAGCATAATTATATTTGAAGTAATCAGCGGTAGTTAAACATTTTGATGAAAACAATTTATTAAGTAATTAGTGTGATGGTAATATAAATTAGTTTATTAGAATGATATTGGAAAATTGCATAATATATCATTACACGACAATATTATGCAATTGATGGAATGAAGATGTTGTATGAAAATGTTGAAAAGTTTGAAGAAATAATGAAAATTAAAGGAAATGGGAGGGTTAAGGTTAGTATTGTTGTGGTATGAATTGAAATTAAAAGGTGTAGTAATGTGATGCATGAAGCAGAGTAATACAGCTCATGGCGATAGGGGAAAATGATTGTTTATTTCAATTGATTACGTAGAGGAGCATTGCAAAAGATATCAACCAAGAGCAAATCAAAGTACTAAAGTGGTAAGGAATGCAATATGATATATGCTACTTTGTTAATGTATTTTCGTTAAGAATGATGGTAATAAGCATGAAAATGAATTGTGTACTTGTATGTTTGCTTAATTTGTAGAGTCCTAATGTGCAGTGTAGGCCATTGACACTTCGATCTTTAGTCATTGAGTTAAATGAATTACAGAAGAAATGAGTGATAGAGTTTGGGTTTGGGGAATTGCTGAAATTGCTAAAGATGATATTGAATATAAAGCTTTGTTACTGGCTATGCGAGAAATTCAACATCGACAAGGTATGCCTAGAGTTACCAAGAGGCCTGGTCATTAGGATAGTACCAAACCATATGGGGTGGGTATTGGGTATCCCAAATCCAAGCAGTGCTCCATCATGTCCAAGGCATAAGAAGATTCGAGAACAGTTGGTGAAACATATTATGAGTTACCATGAGGGATGCAAAGCAATTGTGAAGGCAGAGGTGATAAAAAAAGTGAAGGAAAGTACTCGTGAAGAAAAATTTCAGCAACACTTTTTGTTGTATATGTTAGGCTTTTTTTTTTATGCTCGACACAGTGCAGTAGATTTAGCCCTCACTTGTTTAAGGTTGTTATCGATATAGAAGCGGCAAGTGAATTTAACTAGGCTGAGTTAGTGCTGCAGTGGCTAGTGAAGAGTGTTGAGTAGTTTAAAGAGGCGTTAAGGAATTTTGGCAAAGCCAATAGGCTAAGAGGATGTGTGTTGTTTCTTAAGGTATGAGGAAAATAAAAAGTTGCTTCTTTTTTATAAATGGAATAACTAGTAAATTTGTTGAATTATAATAACTTAGTGACTAATATTGCTCATTTTTATATTTTGTAGATATTCTACCTTGACCATCTAGATTGAGGATAGTATGTGAAATGGAATGTTTTTCCAAGGATTTGTGCTTGGATCAGGATGCTGTAAGACATGCAATTGCTAGTGATTACCTATAATGGAGGCGGCTTTAGTCGGAAAGAGGTCAGTTAAGTATTGAAATAAGTTGTCATAATGATGTCATTAAATGTAGAAACTATTGTAGTATTTCGAGCAATAACATAAAACATATGCTTATGTATTGTCGTCGGTATCGTCAATTGGATACGGGAAACCACATCCTCTGGAGGCTACCAATATGAGTGGGAAGCATTAGAGTTAGTAGACTATAAGAGGATTATAAGGGATCAAGAAATTAGAATGTTAAGAGTAATGATACTGACAAGAGGCCAATGCAATAAGCATAGTGTTGTTGGACTGCAGATGAGAATAATGACACTTAATTTGGATCTTAATCTTTATAGTCTTGAATAGAAGTTTAAAGTTTATATTGTTAAAAGTTTATTAATATGGTGAAAATTTTACTACTGTTTAATGTTGCATTTTATCTATTAATACATAGTATGTGGAGTAGTTCCTTTATTTATTGGTGCAATCGATATTAGGCTGAAATATGATTATATGGGTGGATGCCAAGCTCTCAAGAAAGGAGCATGTGTAGAAATCAACAATAGTTAAGAGTCGAATGTTTCAACTAATGATGATGTTGGTGTTCAGGATTTTGGTGAGGAGGTTGTTTATGTAGTAGAGTAAAAGTAACTGCGAAGAGAAGATGCAAGTAATAGTGGAGTAGAAGCTGAGAAAGTGGAGTTAAATAATAATTAGAGGAGAATTATTTGGTGAGTTTCTAGGACCCTTTGATAGAATTGCCTAAGACTTAATCTTGACTATCCATTTGACATAATTTTGGGTAGCAAAATTTGACTTAATTACTTAAGTTAACTACCACCTTATTTCTTTTCCTCTTCCTCCATTTTAACGTTAAGTTTCCCTCTTCTTCTCCATCATTTTCTTCCAACTTCCTTACTCATTAAACTACACTAAACCACCAAATTCAACCAAAGTTTAGTAATCAAACTTAAAGAATTAAGCATAAAGGGTGATATTTAGTTACTAGAACTTGAGAATTTGGAAGAACTCTAGGGTTAAGCGTGCTCGCTTGATAGAAATCCTAGGATGGGTGACCCCCTAGGAAGTTCTCATTTCACTTGCGGGACAAAATCTTGCAGGTCTTGTCGATCCAGTATGAGACGAAGCTAGCTTGATCTAAAGCGGACAATTCTTCTAGTGGTTGGATTCAGGGCATTACAATTGGTATCAGAGCCGGAACCCCTCCATTAGATGTATAGTTCGAGGACAAACCACGCGAAAACTAGTGGACCTGTGACATCTCAACCCGACAAAGCGATCCTAAGAGGGCGGGTAGAGTAAGAGCTCTTGGCTAGCTTCTAGGATGGCAGGCTAGCTGTGGTAGTGGAATGCGTGATACAAGAATGAATCAGATCATATATCGAAAAGAGAAAAACTAATAATTAGAGGTGTCTTTTTATGGAATGGCTGGAGAGTTGGAAGAACTCGAGGGTTAAACGTGCTCGCTTGATGGAAATCCTAAGATGGGTGACCTTCTAAGAAGTTTTCATTTCACTTGCGGGATAAAACCATATGGGTCTTGTCAATCCATTATGGGATGAAGCTGACTTGATCCAAAGCGGACAATTCTATGGTGGTTGGAGTCAGGGCATTACAAGGTGCATAAATGGATGAACAATGGTTCCATTTTCAAGACGATCGGCAAACTTTGGATAACTACACAGACCCTAATGGTGTTGTTTGGTATGGAAAGCGAAGAAAATTTAAGGATGTTAAGAACTATTTCTGAATGTTGACTTCATAGACTGACATATATTTGACGGGCAATATACTATGAAACTCAACATAATTGATGGGTATAATATATCCAATGATGATGGTTGGACTAGATTATGGGAATGCAAACTAGAATCATATTGCCGGTTTCAAGAGATTAAGGTGTTGAAAACAATTTCAGCTCATTTGTCAAGAAATTCACCTACAAAAGTTAATCGTGTAAAGGATCAACTTCGAAGGGAGATTGATGTTATGCAGTAAAGGCTCAATGAATATCATGTTGAACCTGTGACTACTAAGATTGATGTAGTAAATATCAATGGTTATGTAATGGCTAACTTCTCAGACGTTAGCAGTGAAAATGACTTTAAAAAATATTTATCACATTGTTTATTCAGATGTTGTTAAGATTTAATTGTTGTTTGTTTATATTATATGAATGTAAAATAAGTAATTGTTTGATATATGCTACATTTTTATATGATTCGAAATTTGTTTCAGGTTATATTACATGTCAATTTTTGTCTGACTTACTTGTTTGAAGGCAACTTGATTGTGCAATGCTTAAAGTAATGGTGTTAGCAGTCCCTAGTGGGCTTTTAGGTCCAAGATTTGCAAGATTCTAGGCGAATTTGAGAGATATACAATCGCTAGTGTATAATTGGATGGTTGAAATTGTACGCTGATATCCTTGAAGTAGGGTATGATCGTGAGTAACTTTGTGAGAGATTGACAACTAATGGTTGTGGTATGAGATGATATAGCAGGTGTAACTTTATTATGTCACATCAGCCATGTGGGATATAAGGAATGCGAAATGGCATGACTTATTTGTTCCACAGGTTCATTATTTTTCTATTTTCTCGTTGACACTAGACACACAACACTACAAAAAATTCTCCTTTGATGCTTCAAATCAAAATTCTTATAAGATTACTTAAATGTGACCCTAATTTCACATGGGATAAATGTTTGCATAGTTGGATATAATGTGTTACGTGTTATCATTGGAGTGCAATATCAATTACGTGAATTTGAAGGTGGACTCCTCAAAAGTGTGGACATTATTACATACAATCTATAGGAGTTTTGTGAGCACTAATTATTTGACACCATATATGCACATATACAATAATATACATATATATGTATATATATATATTAAAAAGTGTTACTTTACGATTTCCTATAAAAGCAAGCCAGAGCCATGAATGAGAGGTAAGCCATATTTTATCATTTAGTAATTCATCTCTATAATAATCTCACACCTTGTTACATTAAAATATGCAAATTTCATATTATTGGCTTCTACATTTAAAATATTATATAATTTGATATGTGGTTAATTACACTTGTTGAAAGAATAATTTTGTATATTTTTTGACTACCAATAAGTGTTATCGATATAATTTTATGAGTTGAGTTGCTTAATTGGTCGAATAAAAATTTTAATAAGTTCGATTTTATAAGTTTAAGTGTTTAATGGATCAAAATAAAAAGTTAAGAGTGAAAATATTTTTTATGAAAAGCACGAGGTGAGTTTATGTATTAACCCAAAAAGATTATTTGCAAATCAATTATATATAAATTTCACGTATTAACAAATAATGCACACACACACACACACACACACACACACACACACACACACACACACATATATATATATATATATATATATATATATATATATATATATATATATATGTTAAAATAGAAAGAAAATCTATGCCATATTAATACCATATGAAAATATCTCCTTTAGTTTTTCAAATACCTTTCATAAAAGGTTATATTTCCTTAAATAAATGTTCGAAAATCTTAAAGGGAATCTATTTTACTTTATAAATTATATTTCAAAATTCAAATCTTTCAAATTATGGTATAAAAAGATTAAAGAAAAAAAATTGTTGATTTGAAAATACTCTTAGGACATATTACATAAGTTAAGTCTAATTATTTATTACAAAGCTAATTAGACATGGATTATGGCTATTCTCAAATTTAGCCCAAATTTGCCCAAAATATCTTTTTTAGCTTTCAATGAAGAATGATTGTCAATTTCCTCTACAAATCTGCCATAAATGATTGAATAACTTCCTTCAGCTTCTTTGATCTTGCTTGAGTGATTGGTCATTGAGGAATACAAATTTGCCCATAAATGCTTGAATAGCTTTCTTCAGCTTCTTTGATCTTACTCGAGTGATTGGTCTTTGAGGAAGTGTCAATTCATTTTTCTTCTTATTGGGTTCAGATTGTGATGCCTTTATCATGCTCATATCATTCCCTCCACCTTCAAAAGGATTCGTCCTTGAATCTGAATGAAAGACAAAAGGACAAAAAATAGTAACATTAAAAGTGGCACTAACACCATACTCACCTGGCAAGTCAATTTTGTATGCATTATTATTGATCCTTTCTAAAACTTGGAATGGTCCATCTCCCATTGCATCAAGCTTAGACTTCCTCTTTTGCGAGAAATCTTTCTTCCCTTAAGTGAATGCAAACCTAATCTCCAGGTTCAAAGATCATTTATTTTCTCCCTTTATTTGCTCGTTGTGCATACAACTTATTCTTTTGCTCAATCTGCTAATGTGCTTTACGGTGAATAACATTAACCTTTGCCGCCTTCGCTTCACCATCTAATTTGCTAAGCTCATTCAATGGTAATCCAATATGAGTATAGGATTAAAACCATAAACAATCTCAAAAGGTGAATAACCTATAGAAGAGTATATTGCGCTATTAAATGCAAACTCAACAAATGGCAAACAATCTTCCCAAGTTTTTAAATTTTTGCCAACAATATCACGCAACACAGTTCTTAAAGTCCTATTAAACACTTCAGTTTGGCCATCTGTTTATGGATGACAAGTAGTAGAAAATAAAAGTTTAGTACTTAAATTTTCCCACAAAAAATGCCAAAAATGACTTAGAAACTTAGCATCATGATTAGAAACAATGGTCCTAGCTACACCATGCAAACATATAACATTACCAAAGAATAAGTTAGCAATATTTATTGCATCAACAGTTTTATGACATGTTATGAAATGAGCCATTTTACTAAATCTGTCTATTACAACAAAAATGTTATCTCTATCTTTCATTGTCCTAGGCAATCCCAACACAGAATCCATGTAAATATGAGTCCAAGATTCAGAGGCAAGGTGTATACAAACTATGAGGATAGTTTTAGATTTTGAATGCTTACAATCAATACATACAGAATAAATTTTTTCAATAAGTTTTCGCATGTTAGGCCAATAAAAATGTTCATGCAACATATCCAAAGTCTTTTGCACACGAAAATGCCCCATCAAACCCCCACTATGTGATTCCTTAACAAGCAGCTCACAAATAGAACATGTTGGAATACAAAGTTGTTTACCCTTAAAAAGATATCCATCATGCTTGTAAAACTTATTAAAAGCTTCATTTTCACATGCTCTATACACCTCACCAAAATCACCATCATCATACATTTCCTTTAAATGCTAAAAAAAAGTAATTTAGAAGTAAGCAATGAAATTAATGTATATCTCCTAGAAAGTGCATCAACAACCACATTTTCTTTCCCTTGCTTATATGTAATCAGATATGGAAAAATTTCTAAATGTTTCATCCACTTACCATGTCTTTTGTTCAACTTACCTTGTCTTTTGTTCAACTTACCTTGTCCTTTCAAGTACCTAAGCAATTGATGATCATTATGAATTATGAACTCTTTTGGCAACAAGTAATGTTCCCATACCTTAAGAGATCTTATCAAGGCATAAAACTCTTTATCATAAGTGGAAAAGCTCATCTTTCCTTTGCTCAACTTCTCATTGAACTATGCTATGGGATGTCTTTCCTGCATCAAAACAATACCAATACCTATCCCAAAAGTATCACATTCAATTTCAAAAGTTTTATTAAAGTCAGGTAAACATAAAACAGGAGCATTACATAACTTATCTTTTAATGAACAAAATGCCTATTCCTATTCTTTACCCCATTTAAAGCCAATTGACTTTTTGACAATTTCATTTATTGGTGCAGCAATACTAGAGAAATGTTTAACAAAGGGCCTATAGAAACTTGCCAAACCATGGAAGCTTCTCACCTCACTTGCATTCTTAGGTCTTGGCCATTCTCGAACAGCCTTCACCTTTCAGTGTTTACCTCAACACCATATGCACTCACAATAAAACCCAAGAAGTTAACATGATCCGAACAAAAAGAACACTTCTTAAGGTTAGCATACAGCTTAACATCTCTAAATGTAATAAAAATAGATTTAACATGCATCAAATGATCATCTAAGTTTTTATTAGTATATCATCAAAATATACAAATACAAACTTATCTAGAAAATCATGCAAAATATGGTTCATTAATCTCATGAATGTCCTAGGTGCATTAGTTAATCCAAAAGGCATAACCAACCACTCATATAAACTATACTTTGTTTTGAATGCAGTTTTCCACTCATCACCTTCTTTCATTCTAATTTAATGATAACCCTTTGCTAACTCAATTTTAGTGAACATAAAAGCTTCATTTAACTCATCAAGCATATCATCTAACCTAGGAATAGGATTGCGATACTTTACTGTGATCTTATTTACTGCCCTATAATCAATGCACATGCGCCAAGTTCCATCCTTCTTTGGCACTAATAGAATAGGTACAACACATGGACTAAGACTCTCCCTAATATGTCCCTTCTCCAAAAGATCCTCTACTTGGCTTTTTAATTCCTTTTTTTCCTCTGGATTAGTTCTATATGTGGGTCTATTTGGAATTTGAGATCTAGGAACAAAATCACTTTGATGCTTGATTCCTCTTATTAGTGGTAAACTAGATGGGAGTTCTTTAGGGAACACATCCTCAAAGTCCTATAACAAAGTAATAAAAATACTAGGCAAATCAGAGTTAAGGTCAGTTTCAGAAAATAAAACTTCCTTAAATCGTATTAACACTGAAGCCCTCTTGCCTAGAAATGCACTCTTCAATTTTCTTTCTTTTGCATAAAATGTATATTTCTTAACCTCTTCACTCCCCTGACTTTCTCTGAACTCTACTTTTACCTCTTTTTTCTCAACTAACTTTTTCTCTCCTGCACAACCCACTTTATTTTTCTCACATGTGCAGTCAATCACAATTGGGCCTTTTCTTTTATCATTCTTTTTATCACTACTAGCCTCTTTTTTCTCTTGAATTTTTTTTTTTGTTCTCACTACCCGAATTCCCAATTGAAGATTGCAACTTCAATTCATCTTTGTAAACTTCTTTTGGTGATAAAGGTGCAAGTGTGACTTTAGACCCTTTTTGCACTAAAGTGTACCTATTTGTATATCCATCATGTATTGCATGTCTATCAAATTACCATGGTCCACCTAACAATAAGTAACTAGCCATCATAGGTACAACATCACATAATATATCATCACTAAACTTGCCAATAGAAAATGACACCAAAACCTTTTCTATAACCTTTACCTCCCACAATCATTTAACCATTGGAGCCTATAAGGACTGAGTTGTTTTTCACATTGTAGCCCTAATTTACCAACTAAAGTGGTGCTAGCAGTATTAGTGGACCTACCCCCATTAATGATTATACTACAAACTTTACCCCTTAGATGATATCTAGTGTGAAAAATATTTTCTCTTTGTTCTAGGCTATCTTCTTTTACATTTAAGTTCAATGCACAGTTAGCTACCAAAGATTCTCCTTGAACAACATATTCAACATCAAAACAATCTTCTAAAGGTGGCATGCTAGATTCACTACTATCAGACTCATTACCACTTTCAGATTCAGACACTATCTCATCACCCTTAATGAATATTATCTTTTTGTTTACACATTGAGATTAATAATGTCCATACCCTTACACTTAAGCAATGTAAGTCTTTAAGTCTACACTATAAGAAAAACACACTTTAGCAACGACAAATTCCGTTGCTAATCTTATTTTAGCAACAGATTAGCCGCAGATCGTGCCCCTCTCTAAAAACCTACCTTCTAAATAATTAGCCATAGATGAACAAATCATTGCTAAATTAGCCACGAAAAATTCTCTTGCTATTTTGAATCATGTTCGTTGCTAAAAGAATATTTGTTTTGGTGCTAAACTCGTTGCCAATATGTGCCTAATCTCTATCTAATCTGTTGCTAAATCCATTGCTAATTGCTATCTAAATCCCTTCCTAAGCGATTTCTATTCCATTGCTAATTAACTAGCTAGTCGGTTTCTTATCCATTGCTAACTTCCTTACTAATCTATTTCTATTGCTACATCACTTATTAATCACTTTCTAATTTCGATGCTAAATTACTTGCTAATTGCTATGTATTTTCGTTGCTAAAACACTTGCTAATCTCTATCTACTTTCGTTGCTATATCACTTGCTAATCTCTATCTACTTTCATTGTTAAATCCTTGCTAATCTCTTTTTAATTCCAATGCCAAATCGCACTAATCTCTATCTATTTCTATTGCTAACTCCTTGCTAAAAGCCTTGCTACTCTGTGTCTATTACCGTTGCTAATATGAAATCCCTTACTAAGTCATTACTAAATGTGTGACTAATCCATAGCTAAAATCGCGGCTTACTTCGATCTCTTGCTACTTCCATTACTAATTCTATTAGAATATTATTGAAATTCCTAGCTAATATGTTGCTAAATATGTTGACATTTATAATCTGTTGCTAAAATTATTGCTAAATATATTAAGATTTTGTTACTGAATCCATTACTAAATTTACAATCTACTTAAACAATTCTCAATCTCTTGATATTAAAATGCAAAATAAAATATAAAAGTCAAACTTTTAATATATAGTTATCTTAAATATAAATGTAACACCCACCGCCCAATCCCGAAGGACCAGATGATGAATGTCACATTTGGTGCCGAAGCACAGTCTTATCTCACTAATTAACTCTAGATCACATATTAGAAGTGGTTAGATTTTCATAAGGAGACAAGTAATTAAAAATTTAAAAATAAAGTTTAAGGAAATTCCTATGAAAATTTCGCAAAAGTTTCCCCTAAAAATTAACTTGTCACACAAAGAAAATATACACACTTTCAATAAAATTTCTCCAAACCCTAAAACTCCAATCAATTCAAAAACACGGAGCACTTTATTTAAAGAATTAAGAATTAATTACCATTCTACGGTTTAATTAGGTAGTTTGGTGGAAACTTGAAGGTAGGAAAATGAAGAAAATTGAGGAAGAGGAGAAGAAGAAGGTGGCGCAGAGAATGAGAGGAAGAAGATGAAGATGAAGTTGTTGCTTGGTGAGTGGTAGATTTTAAGTGGAAAAGTCAAACTTGACTTCTTAATTTATGCTAAATCAAAGGCTATGATCAAGTCCTAAGTAATCTCATCCAATAGCTCTAAATATTCATCAAATAATTCTCTTCTAAATATTATTTAACTCCACAAATTAATTAAATTAACTCCATAAAATTAATTCCTCAATTATTCCTTAATATACTACACTAGAAAATAATATTCATTAAATACCTTAATTCACAAAAAAATATTCATGAAATATTTTCTACTTACCTAAATCATGCAAACATGCTCCAAAAATATTACACACACATAGTAATTTTTTCGGATCGAAATAATACCAAGTCCTGGACCGATGGTACTATTCACAAATCGATAAATCAATATTAACGACACTGAAAAACAGTCTGTTACAATAAATATTTTCTAAATTCAAAGTTTAATCTAAATAAGAAATGTAAGTTATGTATGTTTCACCCAAAGTCAAAATAGACTAGCATCGTCGTCGTCGTCGTCGTCATCATCATCATCATCATCATCTTCCTGTTATGATCTAGAATGTTGCATGGTATGGGTAGGTGCATTAGGTAAGCCACCAACCAAAGATGCTAACTGAGTACGAAATATATCTTGAAGTTGTCTTTGCTGTTGAACTTGCTCTTGGACTTACTATTGCATTTGCTCTTGCATCTCCTTTATACGTTGCTCCATTTATTGAATACGCGAAGTCATATCCTCATTTTGTTGTTCTTGGATGTGAGATGTGGTTGAGGAGCTAGAACTGCTAGAGTGCCCATATAAAATTGAAGCTTGTGAACCAAGACCATAAATGCGTTTCTTCTTGACACCACCAACTTCTTCTAGATATATTTGTGTCATGCTGACTGGACAAGACTGATTAGATCTTTCATGATCTTGAGATTCAACTTGAGCCCTCAATGAAACGGCCTCCTAAAAATAAAAATATATTATTAAAATTAGTGCATCTATATTAACTGCCTAATTTATAAGCATAATAATTTTAAAATAGTACTTATATAACTTACAAATGTTCTCTTAGACTTTTGGTAAGCAAATTGTCGATCCTTCTTCCTAGTATGTGTTGCCTCTAAAAGCTCATGTGGAAGTGGTATTCGATGTAATTGAGCTGCCTAAAATTTATATCATAATCATTATACTTTCATTTCAAAATAAATAAATATGCAAATTTTAATAAGTTAATTGAGGTGAATAAATGAATATACCAAGCGTTTTGCATGTAATTTGTAAGGGATAGAACCCCCTGTGTGTAAAGAGGGACCAGTTCCTATGCCATCGGTCTTGCTAAGATGATTCTTGGAACATTGTTCAGATTTAGCTTTAAACTCAAGAGTCTCCTAGTGAGGTTTCCAACTCTCCCAAATATTGTTGGGCAAATATTTAGGCTTCTTCTTTTGCCATTTACTAAGCATGTCGCTCTAGCATTCCCCAACCTTCCTATACCAAACCCTCTTCACAGAGGTCTCAATTGCCTCATCCCACACAAAGTGTTTCTGAAGAGAAAAAAGGGAAAAAAAATCATTTTTATACCCATAAGAAATAATGTAAAGAAACAAACTTCCCATTTGGATTAATATGCTTAGTTTCAAAAAATAATAAATAAATAAACTAGGGGATCTGGTTTTTATTTATACCTAAAAGTTCAAATGATTTATCAATGAATATTTAACATCGATACTAAACTTTATCAATCAAGATATAGGAAAACAAAAGCACCCTTGGACATGCGCATTACAGAACATTTGATTACCCGTCCCTATATAGAACACATACATGTCAAATTCAAGATATAAGGCTTGAAAATAAGGGTAGTCCAACTAAACTTAATACTTTTGGAAAAGACAATTGTACGATAACCATGGGGTTTCAAATACCATTCTTAAAATCATGATGTTGCAACTTCATTAATGGTATATGCTATACAACAAGGATCTAAACTTTTTCAGCAATTCCAAAGGCATGCATGATTCAATGGTATGAACTCCTTTACTGACATAGAAGGTGCAGATAAGCTTAGGATGTGACTTACTACTACACGTCTAGAATCAATTATTCCTCAAGCTTTCAGTAAAAGATATAGGATTGCTAAAATCCAAATTCACAAATTCTTTATAGTATTAAGGCTGTCTAATGCTTGTCTAAGATAGATTCAACACTTGCAAAGAAACATAAACAAAAAAATAACAAAACAACTTTATCACTTCACGAGGAATGCTCCAAACTAAAATAACACAGGCAAAGTTGAAGATCAGAAACATGAAAATCTTGAAAAATGTATCCTTAGTTCAGTACCAAGCATTAATGTAGTGCACACCACCTACTGTCATTTAGGTACCACCGTCATCTGGCAACAACAAGAATAATAATAATGATAGAAAATGTAACAATTGAAATTCCAAAAAAGGAGAGATTTTTAAATGGTGCCTTATATTATAGCAAGTATAAGTGGAATATAAGTTTCTAACAGTGATTGAAAACAAAAGCAGAAACCTTTCGTGAGCTCTAATTTTCAATTTATCGAACGATATTAACAATTGCACTTTAAAAGCAAATTAAGTTGCAATTACACTCTAAAAGCAAATTAAGGTCTAAACTTATCAATTTGTTGTAATTGCGTGCTGAAAAAGAAATTAAAGATTAGAGCCTCAACCCAAGCTCAATTAAATGCGAAACACATTATTTGATTTTTTTTTTTTAATGACTAAAAAGAATTTTGTTTTATTAATTTGGTCTAAGAAAAATTTTAATTTATCTGAAAAGTAAACCCTATGCCAATAGACACTCTCACACATCCAAATTTATCCTAGATATATTGCGTGGAAAAAAATATGGTCAAAATATAAAAAAGTAAAAACAACATATAGAAATAATCAATACTAGTGCCCAAGGGATCAAGGTACTGAAATTCTTCTAAAAAAGATGAAATGGCTAGAGATCAGAATAGTCTTGAGGTAAGAAATGATCTATCACCATACCTCTGAAGCTCAGTAAAAGAACTCCTACTTAAAATAAACCAGCAATAAAGCGTACGAGAAACACCAACTATAGAAGAGAAGAGGTAATTAAGGTATCGATTTTCCAATTCTTATGTCTAAGTATCCATTTGTTTACATAAGATATATTTCACTCACTACATACTAGATTCCAATTCTTATTTCACTCATACATACTTTTGCTTATACTGAATTAAGCAAGAAGGAGAAAGGTTATACTTTTGCAAAACAAATACTTTTGCTTACTAGTTTCTAATTCTTATTTCACTCTTATTTTCCAATTCTTATGTTTAAGTATCCATTTGTTATGCTTTTGCTTATAACATAATTGTAAACATATGAGAAAATAAGCCCAATTCAAACATAAAATCAATAGCAACCGAAAACTCTAATCTTCGAAAGTCCAAAATTTACAAAACCCATTGATTTTTAACACAAAATCAAAAAATCAGTGAATGGAAGTCCAAAAAAAAAAAAAAATACAAAATTCAATGATTTTGAACACGAAAACACAAGATAAATGTGGCAGATTCACATGCAGCTAGCAAAATATACACCTCATAAACACCTCCCACTCCAAGCCATCGAAAACTCTAATCTCTGATAAACCTAAACAAAATACCCGTTTCAATATAACACTACTAATCTTCAAGAAATAAATTACTCTTCATCATTTTCATTCAACAAAATAAAACTTCAAAAGATGCAAGAAGGGGGCTGACATTTGAAAATTAATTAGGAAATCAAATTACTCACAAATTCAATCCGTACATACACTCCACTCTTAACGCGATCCAGTCACAAACTCCCTATTTCAAATATGGGTCATTCCCCTTTCTGCGATCAACTTTATGTAAGAGCCTCTTGCTATTAGTAAATAAATCAATGAAAGACGAATTCTTCCACCTTCAAGTAATGAGACGGCTTGTTGAGAGGGAAGAAAGACTGGTATAGAGAATTCAGAGTTGGGGAACAGCTAGGTATTGAGGAGAATGCAACAAACACAATAACAGTAGAAAGTTGGTTCCTTAGGAAATAGAGGATTGTTATTGTTGTTTGCGAGAATGAAGTTTAGGGAGGAGAGTTTGGTTTTGCGAGAATGAGGTTTGCAAGAATGGCGTTTGGGACATTGCGTTTTTGCGAGTTTGATTAGGGTTTTGGGAATCCAATTCTTATGTCTAAATTATGTCCAATATAAATTAGCATTAGCTAATTTTTTTTAATTTTAAATTCACCATTAATATTTAATCAATTGTTAATAAATATCATTCTATATTTTTTTAGGAATAAATGTCGTTTAATATTTTATATACTGTATCAAACTTATTTTTGGAACTATATATATATATATATA
This sequence comes from Jatropha podagrica, assembly GCA_947857235.1. Taxonomy (NCBI): domain Eukaryota; kingdom Viridiplantae; phylum Streptophyta; class Magnoliopsida; order Malpighiales; family Euphorbiaceae; genus Jatropha; species Jatropha podagrica. The sequence continues at coordinate 7,581 of CANUEP010013313.1, read as the reverse complement.
TATATATATATATATATATATATATATATATATATGAAAGTTGAAACAAAGAGTAGGTTTGAAAGCCTTCTCTTTGTTCAGCATTCTATCTTTTTATTTTTATAAATTTTTAAAATTTTCCTTTATTTTTTGTGTTGTGATTCGCCACAATTATTTAATGATAATATTATTTATAAAAAATATATAAAAATTTTAAAATTTAAATATATTTATTATTTGTATTATCTATCAAGTATTCTATCCTAAGAAGAGATTTGATTTAAATAAATAATTGACATTATTCTAACAAAGAGAAATTCTAACGTGATTCCTCCATTCAATATTCTATTTTTCTTTTTTAACAAACTTTCAGGTCTTTTCTAATTTTACTTGCATTTGATTGGATCTCATAATTTTATCTATTATTTTTTAAAAAGAATATTTATCTATTATTATCAATTAAGCCTCACAACTAATTAATTACTTATTATCTCTACAAGTTTCAAATTTTTAAGTATTTGCTAAGTTTACTCGCATTTGATTGGATCTCATAACTTTATCCTAATTAATTATTTTTTTTAAAAAATAATTTAAACTTATTTATCATATCCATTAACCATCACAATTAATTAATTACTCATTATATATTCCACTTTGCTCTCTGTTCCATCTCCAATTCAATTTTCAATTCCATTTTTTAATGGAAAACAGTAACATAGAAGAGAAGTAAGTTATTAGATATCTTGAGATGTTGAGCAATAATGTTGAAGCAGATGAGCAAAGAAAATGCATAAACACATGCAATATGTGACTTATGGATTTGAAGCATCAACAAGAGTTTTTAATTTGGTGCAATTCCAAGGAGTTTGCAACCAAATATAAGAGCTTGACCTAGCTATATAAAAAATGAGGCTCAAGAAATGGATCTCATGGTTTATGGATGACCAAGGTAATAAGTAAGGGAAAAGAATACATGTAAAGAGATTTTTTTTTTTCCACTTTTTATCTAACACAAATACGAGAAAACTGCATTTGAAATATAAGTAGGTATATAAGAATTAAGTTTGAGCTAGGGGCGACATAATTATTTATTTTCATTTATGGGTGCTATTGACTGAAGTTGATTATGAGATAAATGCAACACTTTATATTAGTCCCTTATATATATTTTTTTCCTTTATTAAAATTTTTAATTCATTGACAATTTGCTTTGATTGTTTATTACCGATAATTTGTGTTATAGACATGTGTTATTGTTATTTCTTTCTATTGCTTTTACTCTAAGCTTTTTCTATTATTAATTTAATTGCTTACTTTTTATTTTTCAATAAATGCATTGCACTAATATATTATTTTTTATTTAAATTTAAAAATATTATCTATTTTTTTAAGTTTGTATATATATACATCTTGCGTGAAGCGCGGATCCACAACTAATTTATATATAATAGCAACAAATGTATTAGTATATCTCCTAAAAAAATAAATAGAATTAATATATCTTATTGATTTTAGTAATTAATTATTTAAAATTAAAATATTTATTACTTATTAAAAAATAAGTCAAAATATTTTTTAAAATTAATAAAATTATTAATTTTTTTTATTTATTAAAAACTATAAAATATTATTAATATTATTAGTGATATAACCCGAAGAGTGAGATGAGATGACAGAGACCACTGAGTACTAGATGCTTAAAATAGTTGAGCCAATTGAGTACTAGATGCTTAAAATAAAAATAGATTATTATATTAATTTCACATCATCAATATTTATAAATGAAATTAAAATAATTTTTTAAAATTAAAAAAATTAATTTCAAGGCAAACCAAATTTTAGAATTTTGTCATGCCATATCTAACTTCAAGATTTATATATTCATATAGATAGATTGATAAGATTCACTAGTAAAATCATGTAGAGAAAAATAATTATGAAAACAATCATCTACATGATAGTATGACATTTGGGATGGATGAAAGTAGGAGGGTTATTCGGAATATGTTTAAAATTTCATTTGCAATATACCCTTAATTATATTCAATCTACTTAAAATTAAATGATATAAAATAAAATTAGTAAAATATAAAAATAATTAAAATAAAATTTAAATTGATAAATATCTAAATTTATAATTAAATCAATAAAATATAAGAGTGTATATATATATTATAAGTCATTTTAACATCCAAATTTTATTATTATTTTGAACTATATTTAAAATATTATATAAGGATTTTTAAATTATGTATAATAAGTTTTAGATGGATAGTATATAGTTACTATAGAACTCACGTCCAACTCATGTCAGTAATTGATAATTAATTTAATAGACATATATCTATCTCAAAATTTATCAACTCCAATTAGTATTTTAATTAAAAATAATGATGGATACAAATACAATACATATATTAAATTGATAAAATTAAATTTTTCATGAATAAATTGTGAAAAAATAAAAAATATGAATAAACTATGCAAATGAAAAATATAATATGTTAATAATTCATTAAAAAAATAAGTAATATTAGCAAGGGATTTAAGTATCCTTGGCTAAACTTTATTGTTACTTAATCGTGTGGTCATTTACATTAGTAACGGAATTAATATCCCTTATTATATGACGTTCCTAATCCCTTGCTAAGTTCTTGCAAATATTTGTGCCAACATGTCCCATGAAAATTAGCAAGGGATAACACATCTATTGCTACTATTCATTACTAATCCATTGCAAAGCCCTGGCTAATAAAGGCGCCAAAATTTCTCGCGCAAATTTAGCAAGGGATTTATAATCCCTTGATAATTTCCATGGCTACACCATTACTAAACCATGACTAATATTGGTCCCAACAGTTTCCACGACATTTAGCAACTACTAACATTTCCATTGCTAAATACCCTAGCTAATACTGGTGCCAATATTTCCCGCGCAACTTAGCAAGGGATTATTTTCCCTTGCGAATTATCTGTGACTTGTTCGTTGCTAAATATCCGTTCCTAAAATGCGTTTTTCTTATAGGTTTAAAGGGTATTTCAGATTTACCTTTGAAGGAGTAGAACTTTTCTTTTTACTTGCATCATGGCTTTTCTCCTTGAAGGTTGAGCTCTTCTCCTTTTCATCATTCTTGCTCCATTTTGAGCTCCATTTGTTGTTGCAAGTTAAAACAACTTTAGACTTCCACCTTTACTTTTATTATCTTTCCACCTTAACGGCAATGTTTACCAAGTCCTCCACTGTCACAAAGTGTTGTAGTTCAACAACATCAGAAACTTCTTTGTGCAAACCAGCTAGAAATCTCACTTGTGTCACTTCAAAATCTTCTTTAGTATTGGCCTTGACTAAAAGCATCTTCATCTCCTTATGATAATCCTCTACTGATCTAGACCCTTGCACGAGTCTTTGTAGTTGCTGGTGAATTTCTCTATAGTAATAAGATGGTACATACCTCTTCTTCATGATCCTCTTCATTTCAACCCATGAGGGAACAGACTCCTTATCATTTCTGATTCGACTCTTAGTGTATTCATCCCAACAAATTGCTGCATCTATAATAAAAAAAAATTCAACTATTGCAAGTTTCACCTTCTTATCCTCAGAATAGTTATGGCAAGCAAAGATCTTATTAACCTTCCTTTCCCACTCCAAGTACTCATCAGTATCATGTCTTCCTTCAAAAGGCGGTATCTTCATTTTGATAGAGTTAATGTTACTATCTCTTCATTCTGCTCTATTTTCCCTTCTTGCTCTACCCCTTGTGGATTGTACATCATCTTCTTTATCAAACCTTTCAAAATCAACTTCCTCATCTTCATCATAGATTGAAACCCTCCTAGTGTTGTAGGTATTCCCTTCAATCCTTTTTAATCGATCATTAACTTCCACGAAGACCTTATTGATCCTCTCAAATTGTTGTTGAATGACTTGTATCGAGGAGTTATTCCTTGCCTTCATTTTCTCCTTCGTGGTTGGAACCAGTAGCAATATCCTTTCCATTTATTTTAGACATTTTTTAAAAAAAAAAACTATGAAATAAAGGTTAGAAAAAAAATTCCTCACAATTCACTCTCTACAATGTTTGCACTCAGAAATTTTTTCACTCCACTCGTGTGTCACTGGAAAAAAAGGCTTTTAACCTCTTAATGATCTCACAAACTCTGCCTTTTACCACTTCTTTTATTTTTTACGATTGCACTTTAGAACTAGCCTTAACACAAAGCACACATCAAATGACATTGACAAGAAAACAATGATATCCTTACAAGAATGAAAAGTTCAAGTCTAAAGGCAAATGACCAAGATAAACAAAAATATAAATTAGCATACTAGAAGTAAAAAATATGTACTATAGATTAATTTTAAGTTCAACAAGGTGCAAAATGTTGAATTTAGTGTAAAGGAACAAAAAATAGCAGGACACTTCAAAATCAGATAATTAAGAGGAAAATAAAATAATGACAAGACGAATGCACTAAAACATAAAGTTTAATCAAATCCTAATGATAAGACTAAACTGATGTTATGTATGACACGAAAGAACAATTCAAAGCAAGTAACAAGGAAAATTAACCTAAACAGCCTAGAAATCAACTAATGTGTAATGTAAGCCCAATTTGTGTTAAAAAGCCCCAAGAGTGTCCCTGAATGTAATTGAGCCTATACTAAGTAAAATAGGTTTCAGTCCACTTAATTTAGCAAATAACACAACCAAATATAAGGCTCCTTGCAGAAGCTTCAAATGTAACACTCTTTGAAATTTTTTTTCTTTTTTATATAATAATCACAAAATCAAAAGCTTAAAGAACATAAATTGAAGTGAACTAATTAAAGAAGAACAACCCAATTTGAATTTGGACGGAAACCCAATTCATTCAACAAGAATAAAGTAATTAAAGGACTGAAATTAAGAACAAAATAAATAAGAATTTACCTTAGATATGGAACCCCGGGTTTATAGTCAAACCGAAACCCCAACACACAAATCAGAATTAAACATACGCTAATAATAAATCCCCAACCTATGGAATCACCAAACAATAAGGTATGGAAATGCCGATAATAGGTTGATTTAAAATAATAAGAACAACAATCACACAAGTATGCCCTTTATGAAAGCACTTCTTAATGCAAAAGTAAGACCAAAACTTATGAACTTACTTAAGAAGAAATTGGCCAAGCCAAGCGACAACTCTCAATCTGATTATTTTATCAATGATGTATTTTACAATGAGAATAAAAAAGTTTCTATAGCCTTGGACAACCCCTTAGATTTCCCAAGCTAAAAGGAAATTAATAACTAATGGAAACAAACCCTAAACCCAATAAGAAAAGGAAAAACACATTTTTGACTTAAGCCCATTATAAAGAAAGCCCAAAACATTAAATTAACCCATTCTAGCCTAAAAAGAAGCCCTAAACATTTAATTCAAATTAATGACTGGCTAATTATATAAATTAAGTCTAATTATTTATTACAAAGCTAATTAGACATGGATTATAGCCCATTTGCAAATTTGGCCCAAATTTGTCTGAAATATCTTCTTTAGCTTTCAGTGAAGAATAATTGTCAATTTCCTCTATAAATTTGCCCATAAATTCTTGAATAGCTTCCTTCAACTTCTTTGGTCTTGCCCGACTGATTGGTCCTTGAGGAAGTGTCAATTCATACTTTTGCTTATCGAGTTCAGATTATGATGCATTTATCATGCTCATATCATATATCTTTTTGAATCCCTCCCTCTTGATTTTATTCATTTTTCTCATCTTTGTAACGTTAACTTGCTTTTGTCCAATAGAAAGAACATTTTTTTCAAGTATAAATCAAAGCTTGGTAGAATTTTTAAAAAGTATGAGAGTAAAAATTAATCTTTTGTTTTTATATTAAAAACTCCTTCATTCTTCTTCTTCTTCTTCTCCATGCTTTCATTGCATAAATTCTAAGAGAGGGTTACAATCGATCTTTAGAGATAGATTTTCAAAACTAACGTTTTATTTATAAAAATCTCTTTTATAAGCTTAATATGACATATCATTCTATCTATTATAGGTTTTGTAAATCTAGAATAGATTAGAACTTTTGAAATGTCAAAATCTGTGAGTGACAGTTTTGTTTAAAGCTTGTTTATAAGAGTTTTAAAGGACCCATCTTATGTTAGAGTAAGGCTTGTAAGTTTGTTAGTTCTTTAGAAAAACTAGGGTTTAAGTTTTCTAATTCTTGACCGAAAACTAGAGGTTAAGTTTCGCTTATTCTTTGCAAAAACAAGTTAAGTTTCTTAGTTCTTTAGAAAAACTTGGATTTAAGTTTTCTAGTTCTTTACCGAAAACTAGAGGTTAAGTTTTGCTTATTCTTTGTAAAAACAAGTTAAGTTTCCTAATTCTTTAGAAAAATTAGTGGGCTAGGTTTTCTAGTTCTTTAACAAAAACTAAAAGGTAAGTTTATAAGTTTTTTGCGAAAACTTGTGGGTTATGGGTAGTGCTAAGTGTTACGACTATTTCCATTATAATAGGATTTACGCTTATCCTTAAAAAGAGTTAAATGTTAGAAGATCTCAAGATGGTTTCTTAAGTAGTGGACGTAGGCGTAAGAAACGCTGAACCACCATAACTCTCGGTGTTTGATTTTTTTTCTCTTATATTTCTCTTTATGATATTGTCTATCTTTTTTGTCTCACCCTACCCCACTGTAAGGTACAACATTAATTATTTATAAATACCTACTAAGTTTACTACAAGGGACTTTAAAAAAAAATTTCTTTTACTCCTTTACAAATTGAAAAATCAAGTAGAATGTAGTTTGAAACTTATATAAGTTCTTTTAACTCATTCATATATCATAGTAGAAAATATTCTATCAGTAAATAATTGCATAAATAAGATATAACTTCTATTAATACATAAAATAAGTGAATCAATAAAATTATTAAAACAATTGCTTTTACACAATCATGAATGATTCCATAACCCATAAGCCCATAGATAATTTAATTACATATTGGAGTCTTTTACAATCTTAAATACAAAGTAGAATTCAAGTACTTTTATACAATACAGACTTTCAAAAGTACTCGCTCATAATTTACATATGTCTGCTCAATTATGCATAATAGTTTTGTTAATGTTTAATACATCATACATAAGCTAATAAGAAGCCAGATATAGAATATAACTATATTCGTAGCATCCTTTCTACTTCAAATAGGGCAGTCTTCTCCCATTTCCTTTTCTTTACATTTTCCTACGATAGCACAAAAGAACTATCGCTAAGCGTATTGCTTAGTGGTGTACTATTATGAACGACACAATTTATCTTATTAAAACTCTTTATAGATGCATATATATATATATATACCAACATAAAACAATGGACCGTTTTAAACACACAAACCTTTATACAATAAACAAAAGAAACAAATTCATACAAACAATTACTGTAGAAATTAAAACTACTATGCAAACTTTTACTGTATAAATCAAAGTTACTGTATACAAACAAATACTATTCAAATTAAAGTTACTGTTTAAACAAACACTATTTAAATTCAACCTAAGTCTAAGTTGATTTTAATATAGTATTCATGGTACGTGGCTTTCAGGCCTAT
>CANUEP010013312.1:0-32359 GCA_947857235.1 Jatropha podagrica | reverse complement strand
TTTTTTTTTTAATATACCTAAAAAAACCAAAAATAAACCCCCCCCCCCCCCCCCCCCCAAAAAAAAAAAAGTCATCCGTTATTACTCTTTTGTCCTTTTTTTTAATGAAAAACCAATTATATTCTCAATTTATATAATATTAAATTTCTAATTGTATTAAGTAAATAATGAATGAACTCAAATAATGAATCTGTACCAACTTTTGTTGAATCGAACCTCAATCAACTCATAGATAACTTCAAAAAGACATGGTGAAATTGAATATCTCATATTCAATAAATTTTTTAGAAGAATTATAATATGTTAATGAAAATTAAGAAAAGGGAAATATTGATAAGGATAATATATAATTAATTAATTGTTGAAATTAACTTAATTACACAAACTAATTATTCTCATCCTTGAATGATTTTCCATTCCTCCAAGATAGATCTAATCTATGCATTGTTTCTAAATTTTGACACGAACGGATGGATGGATGGATGGATGGATGCATGCATGCTTATAGATATATAATTGGCAGCAGCAAAAACTTAGAAACTTGGAGAGAATTTTGACCTATAGCTATAAGCCGTTTCCACTTTTCTGTTTTAATTTTGACAATTATGCCTTTGTTTGATTCCAAACTTTCGAATGTTTGGTACTGACTATTTTGTGTCTGTTTCCTATCAATATTTGTTTATCGTTTGTGCATCCATATATATTTCCTTTTCATAGTATATATTTTTTTTGCATTTGGGTATTTAGCTATAGATGCGTGCGTTCTAAAAAAAACTATCTTAATTTTTAAATATTAATTTGAACGCTATATTGACTTTAATATTTTAAAAAAAATTATTAAAATAATTAATAATTAAAAGAAATTGCAAGAATTAGTTATTTAATTATTCTGACAAGAAACTGGATGTAGTCAAGGATATCCGGTTTGGTGGTTGTAAATCTGCAAAATCATTTTCATGTGATGAGCTAATAATTAATAGTGAGATATGAGGTGACCCATAACATTTCAAATCAGAGTGTTTTATGGAGATGGGCATTGTCGTGTCTAGGCAATGTTGTTGGGCTGCCTCCTCTACAGACACAAATGGCCACCGGAGGCTCTCATTCCTGTTCTCTAAACAGGATAGAAACAACCAAAAATTTCGAAAAGAAGGTTTTCAATAATTTGCTCATTATTGGATACTTATGCTTAAAAGTATGTGAGTGTTTGATTGCATTTTGCACTCTGTTTCTATTTATATATATATATATATTATATATTATTACAAATCTCTTTCATCGCAAATAGTCTCTTCTCCATTCCTAAAAAAAGTGCCCTATCATTCTACACTTCTATGTGGACCCTTTTTTGATATGCTTGATTTTTTCTTTTTTCCTTTTTTTTTTTTTTATTTGAAAATGTATTAATTTTTAATCAACAATTCCTTCTTTTTTTGCTTCCCACTGTTGTTGTAAAAATCAATGCTATTCACCTAACTAACAAATCATATGGTTACATTATTAATTCAAGTCCCGTTGGATTTAGCTTTTCATACCAGTTGATAGGTATAATAATAATTACTATTAGCTCCGGTTATTAGATGATTACTTGTATATAATAGAATTTGAACGATAGTTACTGTTCAAATGTAAAATCATCATCGAAAAATTTCACAGTATCAACACCTGTTTTAGCTAATTAAAATCTATGTCAAACATTCATATATACGATTGTTAAGTACAAAATTAAAATTTACATAAAAAGAAATAATACATTATATATATTTAATTTGGGCAATTTTAACTATAAAATTATAAATTTAATCCAACTTTCACTTATTTATATTTTTCAATCAAATGTAATTATTAATATTATTTTAAAGCAATTTGAATGATTTAGACACTTACGTAGTAGATTCATCAACACGTTTATATTTAATTATTATTTATAATAATTGGTTGACGTAAATGTCAAAAATGTAAAGAGAAATTTTGAAAATGTATGAAATTGTAAAATAATAAAATAAAGAGGTGGCTTGTTAGACAGAACGAGGCTTGATAGAGCAGGCAGGCACGTTTCCCTTTCATACTTATGATGTGTCAGCCAAATGTTAATTTGAAAATTTTGAAATTTACTGAGCTTTACTTAGGCTATCACGAATCAGAATTTTATTACATACCGTTGGGATGACAGTTACTGCGTTTGTCCTTTTTTCTGTTTTTCACGCTACGAACTCGAATAGTGCCTATGAATAGCTATAAAGCAAAGCAAATGAGATAAATATTATATTCTATTAATTTAAAATCGAGATTATATTTTTTATCTTTTATATAAGTGATTTATTATTAAATTTTTTATACAAAAAATATAAAAATATATTAATTTATATTTCATATTTGTATATAATTTTTAAATAATTAATAAAATTTTTAATTTGATTTTTCTCAAAAAGAAAAAAAAGTGAAGTTACCATTAAATAAAACCTATTTATATTTCACTTCTCACACAATTGTATTGTTTTTATTAAAATATTAAGTAATGATAAATATGGCAATTTTTATAATAATTCATCTTAAAATAAAGTTTGGATCTTTATTTAGTATTAAAACACTTGTAAATTATAAAATAAGCACAATCATAACAGAAAACTTTTTTATAATTGTATAGATTAGCTCAAAACCACATGATTAATGGTAGAATAATAAAATAAAATTATTTTTTGACTGGCAATATTTTCAAATAAAAAGAAAAGGAAAGTAGGCTGTTGATTTATTTATTTATTTATCAACAAAAAGATGGGAAGGGAGAGATTGAAAAGGAGCAGTGGGACACACAAAAACAACGGGGTGGGGACCGCCGTGGCAAGAAGAGACACCACAGATCTCTTTCTCTCTCTATAAAATGGAAAACCGAAAGGGACGGATGAGAGAGTCCATCTTCGATAACATTAGCCTTAAACCTGCCTCGGTTTTTGTGCCTTCTCACGTGTTTTGGTTTATAGGGAAGACTTTCTTCTGTCACCTACGTATATGAAGTAAATATAAAGCTCTCTCTAAAAGACAATTCACTTTTCACTCCGTCCCAAAAGAAAAATCTCATCGACCCGATTGCCACGTCGGCATGCCACTAAAGCTTTCTTATAAAATTCACGAATGGAGTAAAACTACTCCCTCCATTCTTTTTATATATAAACCACTGATTTTAAATTTGCCGAGTGCAGCTCACAATTACATGGAGGTATTTTTTTTTTTTTTTAAAAAAAAAATATATATCTAATTGTAAAAATTGTGAAAAAGGTACAAGAAAAAATCATATAAAAGACAAATTCAAAATAGAATGCATGTAAAGAAATAATTCATTAAACTAACTACAAACATGATCTCTTTCTCTCTGTCTCGCTGTATAGAATATAGTAACAATGAGCTTTCCCCATCCTTGTAAAACGTGTCTTCTCTCTCTCCTTTCTTTCTTTATGGACAGTCTCCTGTCCATCTCATCTCATTTTGAGCAGCACAGAGGGTTAATAATAATAATAATAATAATAAACAGAGAAAAGACCAAGGACGGAGTGGGTGTAGAGTAGAGTCAAACAAGACCAAAAATATATATTTTTTTAAAAAAAATAATAATAATAAAGGGAGGGAAGCGGAAAGGAAGTACAAGACGTGGGTTTAATTAATAAAAAAGAAATGGGAAAAGCAGAGTGAAAGCAAAATGTCAAAAGCTATGGGTTCATTTTTGGGAAGCGAGGCATGAAATTGAAAACAACCACCTCGACCCCAACAATATCAATGCCCTCTTCTCTTCTGTCTTCTCCTTCCCAACCTCAACTCCTCCTGTTTTTATTTTTCTTCGAATCTAACTATTATTTTAATCTCCTAATTATTCTATGCTAAATACTTTTTAAAAAAAAAAATCCTATTATCATTTAATATTCTTTTTTTTGAAAATAAATCGAATGAAAGGAAACTTAATGCACTAAACATAAATTAAATAGGAACCTGCCGCGCACAGGAGTAGCAGTTGGGCAGATCATAAAGAAGGTCACAGTTGCAATGTTGACAGCTGACTGACCAATCATATAACGGCGATAATTAGTTGATTAAGTTTAGTATTAATACAGACTATAAAGTATAACGGCGTTTATACTATGTTTATCTTTCTAGCTACTTTACTATTACCGAAGAAAAAGCAAACACAGTCTCGAAATTGGCATGAGATGTTTGCAGATGCAAATTATTATTTTTTTTTTTCCTAAAATAAAAAAAACGTACGATTTCCCATTGATTCTGAAAATGACTTTCTGACTCGATTGCATTAACAATAAATCATAATGCCAGGATGATTAATTAATTAATTAATTAAATTAGAATTTTCAAATCTCCAATAGTTACGAACAAGTCCGAATTTCTGTTGTTATACGAATCGTTTTATAAGTTTTTAAAATGCCCTCAGGGTAATAATTTTACACGGTGACATGGGAAAAACCAAACCTGTCGTGTTTGCTGAAATGTCACAGGCACTGGTTTAAACCCTTTTCATGCAAATTTATTTGCTTCATAGAGGTAAAAAGAATCAGTAAGTTCTGTTTCACGGACGGGGAAGAAAGGGTAAAAGAGAAATGAAACATTATGTTGAAGCTAGAAAAGTCTATAGAGCACAGTTGCGGTCCCACCATATCTTATTGTGAAGCTTATTGGGATTATAAAAAATCAATTTTAACCTCTTCATTATAATCCATCCACTGGGAGAATACAAATATTAAATTAAATGTTAGGTCGAACCTCGTCACAGAACATTACCCTTACCACTCGGGTAGAGATTATTTGCTAATTGCACAATCTGAGTTGAGCTGTCATTAATCGAAATTGTATTAATGTACAATACAAGGTACGTTGGTACAAGGAAATAGATTGAATTGAAGACACTTAACACAATCTTGTTGGAGGATATGGGTTGTTGGTGTTGTCCTTTGCTAGTGTGTTAACTTCTTCTTGTTGGTGTGATAAAAAATTGGACATTAGTCCCTAAATTATACTGCTACATTATTTGTTTGGACTAACATTGTCCAATTCATTTATATTTTCTTTTACAGGAAATTAGCTATCAAATCTATGCAACTTCTTTGCAATTATTTAGGGATACACTGATTGACTGATAAATTGATTTTTTTTTTCATTATTGAAATTAAAAATTCCGATAAATTACTGTATTTTTCTTGTCCTACGTCGAATAAATACAATTTATTAGAGTAATATATAAATAAAATCTATAAATCTCTTTCTTAGTCGATAATTATTTAGCATTCATTATAGCTTCGATCACTGAATGGAAAAAGAAAAGAAGCATTAAGGAAGTTATAGAAACAACCTAATTATTTCAAAACTAGAAAGAAACTTCAGACAAGAAACAACTATGGGGTATGTTCAAGCCATGGATTTAAGAATGATGGGATTCAATTCAACATTTTCTTGTTGGAGGATATGGATTGTTGATATTGTCTTTATTAGTGTGTTAACTTCTTCTCCTTGTTGTGTCTAAAGCTTTGAAAATCCCTAAATAATCACATGATTTGTTTGGATTAACATTTTCCATATCATATTTAAAAAAACAAAAAAAACTTTCAACATGAAAATATATGTCAAGCCCACTTAATCACTTTAGCTTAATTGCATAATTTCATGTGTATGAAGTGGAAAAAGCAAGAATCCTAATTAACTATTTCAAGAAAAATAAAATTATCCAAGAAGAGAAGAGAAGAGAAGGGAAAAAGGAAAAAATATATTAATTAGAAAAGACACAAGTATATTAAATACTATAAAACAAACAAGAGGCAAAAGAAAAGAAAAGAAAAGAAAAGAAAAGATTAGGCATAGACTGCTAGATTATAGATAGAAATGCTAGGTGTATACAAACATAACACAGGAGACGAGGATCATTGAAATGGCCGTTGCTTTGAAGACGTCAAACAAGCAACGACGAACTACAAACCCATCTATCATCTCCAACATCCCACTCTCTCTCTCTCTTATTAATGCCATTTCCCATTTGATTATTAACAAACACATGCTCTCTTTCATATAAGACGCTTAGCTAACCGCCACCAGCAAAACCCCTCTCTTCCACCACCACCACCACCACCTCCACCACCTCAATAACCCATCTCTGCACTTCCTTTTTTTTTTCTTTTTATACTTTTGTTTATTTATATTAAAATATTGATAGAAAGGAAAGGAAAGGAAAGGAAAGTAAAAAGGTTTTCATAGAAGGTCGTGTAGGGCTGAGAAAGAAAGAAGAATCCCAACGCCGCTCTCTGTCTCAATCCTAAACACCGTTATCTGCTTTGGATATGCTCTCTTCTCCTCTTTCTTCTTCTTCCTTTTCCTTTATATCATTGGCGACAAACTATGAGGATCAAACACCAAACACCTGGTGCACTTTCTGGATCTCTCTTTATTGTCATTATTACTTATTATTATATCCATTTTCATGGCTGCCTTTGCTGAAAATGGTGGGGATACTGAATTGAATGGGAGTAACAGCAACGATAGCAAGAGTAACAGTCATAGCCATAGCCATAGTACCACTGCAAGCAGTAGGAAAACGCAGGTCATAACAGGAATTCAAGGAAAAGGAAAGATGGTGAGGAAGAGAATGGCTTGTGAAATGATGGAGGTGCAAGCAGCGAATCAAAACCAGAGGTGTTATAGAAGGATTAGTTTTAATTCCAATGATAACAATTCTCTTTTGGATGATAATAGTAATATTATTGGTTATTCTTCTTTGACTAATACTGTTAACCCTAACCAAAACCCGAACCCGAACTCATACCCATCACTCAACAACTACTCCACTATGAGTATGACTATGTTGCCTTCTTCCACAAACTTGACATCTATGACGTCAGGCGGGTCTGTTTCTGTATCTTTGTGTGGGTTTCTATCCTCTACAGGAACGACCAACTTTACTTGCAATGACACCCTTTCCTCATCACCACAGCCACATCCACCACAAAGTCAGCTTCAGACCCCAGCCGTTTGTGGCTTCTCTGGTCTTCCTTTGTTTCCTTCTGAAAGAGAAAGGAACCGAAACGCTGTCGTTCCTGTTGTCGTCACTACTACTTCGACTACTTGCAGCTCTACTCCTGTTCCTCCTACTCCTACTCCTACTCCTACTACCATGGAAGACGCCTCCGCTACGGCCTGGATAGATGGTATTATTAAAGATCTTATTCATAGCTCTACTAATGTTTCTATTCCTCAGCTTATTCAGAATGTGAGAGAGATTATTTTCCCTTGCAATCCTAGTCTTGCTTCTCTTTTAGAGTATAGACTCCGGTCACTGGTGGAGCCAATCCCTAATTATCCGGCGGCGGTGGATAGGAGGAGAAAGGATGCGGTTCCGGCTAGAGATTATAATAATCAAGGACAAAGCTCTTCTGGTTTGACTCTAAATCTTGAAAATGTTAGCATTTACTCATCATTACCGGATTCTACTGCCGCCGCATCGGTGACAGCGCCGCCCGTACTAAATCAGTACTCTAGTTGGGTATCATCACCTCCGCTGGTTTGCCAAACGAACAATCAAGTCCATCTTGTTCATGATCAACAACAACAGCAAGAAGCCAGTCCGTCTTCTACTTCAGTTACACCACCTCTTCTCGCATTGAATCAAACGCATCCACAACAACAAGAACAGGAAAAATCCTCATCTGCCGAAACAGAAGCCGCAGCAACCACCGGAATAGTTACAACGCCGACTTCATTACCAGCGGCTCCAGGAACTAGCGTAAAAGAGAAGAAAGAAGAGTTACGGCAACAAAAGCGTGACGAAGAAGGCTTACACCTTTTAACTTTACTTCTTCAATGCGCAGAGGCAGTTTCTGCGGATAATTTCCAAGAGGCGAATAAGATGCTATTAGAGATCTCAGAACTCTCAACGCCATACGGCACGTCGGCGCAGAGAGTTGCAGCGTATTTCTCCGAAGCAATGTCTGCAAGGTTAGTGAATTCTTGTTTGGGAATATACGCAACGCTACCGTCAATGCCTATTAGCCATACACAAAAAATGGCATCAGCTTTTCAAGTCTTCAATGGAATTAGCCCTTTCGTTAAGTTTTCTCATTTTACGGCTAACCAAGCAATACAAGAAGCTTTTGAAAGAGAAGATAGAGTGCATATAATAGATCTGGATATCATGCAAGGGTTACAATGGCCGGGTTTATTTCATATTCTAGCGTCAAGACCTGGTGGACCTCCGTATGTTCGTCTTACAGGGCTGGGCACCTCCATGGAAGCTCTTGAAGCTACTGGAAAGCGTTTGTCTGATTTTGCACAGAAATTGGGCCTTCCTTTTGAATTTTTCCCGGTTGCCGATAAAGTTGGTAACGTAGACCCAGAAAGGTTGAATGTTAGCAAGAGAGAAGCAGTCGCCGTTCACTGGTTGCAGCATTCCCTCTACGACGTCACGGGTTCCGATACCAATACTCTCTGGCTATTGCAGAGGTAAATATCTATTTCTTTATTATAATACATACATGAACACGAGATCCCAGAACAAAAAAAAATCTCCTTTTCTTCGTTTTTCTTTTGCTTTAGAATTGTTTTATGCTGTTCTTTTATTTTATCTATTTAGTTTGAATTTCATTTTCATTAAATTCATGATGTTACAAGCTATTTAGTTGTAGTAGCAGCAGTCGCTTGCTTAATTCGGCATATAAGACAAGATTTTCTTGAATCCATGGAATACTACTAACTAGAAACCATTTATAATTAATGTGGTTTAGAATTTTCCTAGAAAATGAATTAAGGAGCTATCGAATTGGCAGATATAGCTTTATTAATGCCAATGGCTTTGAATTTGAATTCAGGTTGGCACCAAAAGTGGTGACAGTAGTAGAACAGGACTTGAGTCATGCAGGATCATTTCTGGGTAGGTTTGTAGAGGCTATACATTATTACTCGGCTCTGTTCGACTCACTCGGAGCTAGTTATGGAGAAGAGAGTGAAGAAAGACACGTTGTAGAGCAACAGCTACTTTCTAGAGAAATACGCAATGTTTTAGCAAGAGGAGGGCCGTCAAGAACTGGAGACCTGAAATTCCATAACTGGAGGGAGAAACTACGGCAATCTGGATTTAAAGGCATTTCTCTTGCCGGAAATGCTGCTACTCAGGCAACTTTACTTCTCGGTATGTTCCCTTGTGATGGTTATACATTGGTAGAGGATAATGGTACTCTTAAACTTGGTTGGAAAGATCTTTGCTTGCTTACAGCTTCTGCTTGGCGGCCTTTTCATGCTACTACTAATACTGGTACCATTCATCAATACCATCATCATCATCTTCATCACCATCGATTTGCCACTGCATAATCTTTGCTGGGAAATTGTTAGTATGAGTTAAAGATTGTTTGGTTGTAGCCTCCTTTTATACCAATTTGATTGAATAGTTTGTTCTTTAATGTGTTTGGTTATGTTTTACCATATGGTTATAATATCATCACTCATTTTATCTTCTCTAATGTGAAATTCTGAGGGATTTGATTTAGCACATGTAATATATGAGAAAAAATTTTTTTATCTAATTTTGTTCGATGTGTGTGCGCGCGCGCTCTCTTCCAATGTATTAAAGTAAAATCTTCTTTGAGGTGAAGAAGCTACAAAAGCACCATAAAAGAAGATTCAGATTGGAGAGAGAGAGAGGGTATCAGAATTCAGAAAAGAAAAGGGTATTGGATAGTGAGAGACGAGACAAAGGAAATCAGTAGAACATGAGGCTGAGGAGACGTACTTATCACAGTTTTGGTACCAAAGTAGATTGTCCTTTTAGTTAAGTTAATCACGTGATTCTTCTCTTAAGTTTTTTTTTTTTTTTTTTTTTTTTAAAACACATTGCACATATATATGAATTTGATTTTTTTATAATAGAATCGCATAGTGTATTTGAAATTTTCCCTCCATTTCCTTCTAATTTGGATTTATTATATTTGCTTGACTCCAGCAAGAAAATACTCATTAAATTTATTCCTTCCCAAACAGGTGAAAGTCACATTCGCCTTTTATTTTCTCCCCAAATTTTCCTTCCTGCCTTTTCCCCAAACAGGGTGTTAACTGATAAAGTACTTATATAAAAGTGATTTAAACGGTGAGTTTATGGAAAAAAAAACGCTTATAAAAGGTAGTAGAAATAAATCCAAAACTAAATTCTATATTCAAACCGGTTTGAGGATCTTTACAAAAAAATTTGAAAAATTGAAAAAAGATAATTACTGTATGGTCTCTAAATTTTTATCAGATACATTAAGGACCATCATTTCAAAATTATATTATTTAGTCTCTACATTATAATTTCATTATATTATAAGTCCAATGATTATTTATTTCATTAAATGGTTTGTGAAATAACAAAAATACTTACTTCTATATTGGCACTAAATAGAGTAAAATTATGAAATTTGAGGTCTTTGTTAGTGTATTTCACCAAACTATAAAGACGATATAATAATTAGTTTTGGGAGTACTATTGACTTTTTACAATCACTTAATGAAAAAAAAGTAAGAAAATAATGCAAGAGCGACAATGTAATTTTGAGAATCGAAATCTTACTGGTGTGTTTGCGTAAAACTTAAGGACTATACAGTAATTAATTACCCATAATAACTTTCTTATTCCATTTCTAGGTGGTTGAAATTAGGAAGATAAGAGAGGAAAAATTATTGAAAGTGAAGGAGAAAACTTATGGAGCAAAAATAACTCTGTTTTCTACTATTTACTTGTTAGGGAAAAGAGGGTAAAAAGAATTAATTCACTTTCTCCTCAAATTGAAAGGAAAATCCATTAAAATATATATATATATATATATAGTCAATTTCTCCTCTCTCATATCTCAGCATGATGGAAAATATTTTTTGTTTTCTCCTTTTATGGGTAGCAAAGGAGTGGAGGAGAAATTGCAACTTCTATACAATTGTTGGTCTTCTCTTGGTTAATATATTAATTTATCACTAGGGGAAGTTTGGAGTGCATTGTTTGTTTTTTTTCTCTCCCTACGAATTCCCTTATCATCAAACCAAACGTGGAGTTAAAGTTTTTTATCACGTGACCCTGAGGAGTAGCGAACAAATATGAAATACCCTGTTTGGTGCAGCTTTTCCCCTTTTTTTCTGTGTATTTTATTTTCAATTTCATATGAAGTGGATGGGTCTCCAACGTGAAAAAGTGAGATGTCTTTCATTTTTTGACCTTGATATAATTACTATTGCATCCCGTATAATCGTGAAATACACTCGTCAAAAGCTACTTTTCTAAAATATATCATTACGTCCCTATATTAATATGATTCCTTCAGACATTTTAGTCATTCCGCCTATTTTGTTTACTTTTGACAGTTTGACTTTTATTTTCTATTTGGTTGAATTTAATTTTCATTTGAAAATTTTCGATTTGTTTGTTTTGATTCAATTTCATCGTTTGGACACTGTAACATGAACCAAAACTGGCTAGTTCCCAACATGGTAGTCTCGTTCAAAATCTGTTTGGTCTTTAAGGTGTACGAAAACTATAATGAACTCCGGCACGTTTTGGTCTAGTTGGAAAAAATGAAACCATGGCTATACTTGTATATTTGCCAGTCTTCAGTAACAGGAATCCTACATGTGAACGAATTATTTCTTTTGACAGTTTGGAAGTTGCTTTATGTCATCTTACCAAATTCAGTTGCCCTTGCTTTTATTCAAAATCGTATATAAATGGGAAATAAGAAGAGCACATTTTATTTGGAAAAATACAAGGAAAATACAGGATGCAAGCCAAGTATAATTAAGAAGCCAATTCAACTTATAAATGATTAAGCTTATCATCAGATTGATACAAAATGTAAATATCAGACACTAATTTTCTCATTAAAAAAAAAAAAAAAATCTTTGTTCTAAATCAAATAATAGAGGACCTGAGAAAAGAATTAACTTACTATGACAATCAAAAGACTAATTTCTCATTCATCATTTACACCATGAATGGCAATCGAACTTTTTCGAATCTACGTACAGTTGCACATTTTCGTCGTAACACAATTGTTGTTATTGTCAAGGATTTGAGTGCCACTCGACTTACCAATCAAGAAGCAGAGAATGGAGTTGTTTCCTCTCACTCCTCGAACCAACAAATCACGGTTAATACGCCAAATCAGTTCACAGAGGCATATGCCATCTCAAAGCATTACTTCCCTTTGCCGCCGACTTCCCTTTGGTAACCCAGCTCAAAGAAAAATTCTCAGCACTGAAAAAATAACATCTACATATTCATGCTTCTCATGGGTATATTTTTTCCAGAAAACACAGCAACCCGACCATCTAATCGTTATTGATTTACATTGCACTCACCCAAGAATTGATCATCTCGGTTTATAAAACTTTTCCAATAGTGCTTATATTTCGGAATTCCTAGCTCCAACCAAGGTTTCATTTTTCCATTATAGTGCAAAACTGTAGCATTCATAATGACTTGCACTTGAAGCCCATAATCATAACCAAGTCCTGACAAAGCCCATGTATTGTCAAGAGCATAAATTTGGTCCTGAAAGGTAAGCAAGCTTGCACTCAACGCAGTAGCTTCAACTGATTCTGTCAGCTTGACAACCTGCTTTCCAGAAAGAGATCAAGAAAACAAATGAGAAGTCCAAATTGCTAAATAATTTTTCGTCAGTTATCAAACTTGAATGCAAAATGAAAAAATAGAAACCAAAATTCATTTGTTCAAAGAGAAGATTAAATTAGATATCTGCAGCAACTAGTTTGTCAATCAAGATAAAGGAAACAAATTAGCAAAGCATAATGGTGGATAAAATAAGTAAATTGAGTAGTCACCTGTTGCTTAAATTTCTGGAAAGTTTCTGTAAGATCCAGCTCTCTCCATCTATCAAGATCAATTATATTTAATCCGGACATCCAAACACAAGAATTTTTGTCAAAGTTATTTTCACCCAAATAAGATGTAAGCTGACCCAACCGCACCGAACATAATTGCAAAGCACCATTGATTTTCCCTGCCATGTTGATATTCCATAAATCAGACAAGTCACGCTGGACAACAACATCATCATCTAGAACCACAACTTTCTTCAAGTTTTGGAATATATATGGGAGAAGATAGTGAGCATGGGAGAAAACAGATAAGTATTCTGTTTTAAAATCAGTTCCAGATGGATTATCAGCACTGTGAAAAGAAACTTGGAACTCGACAGGCAGGGACATGCTTAACAAGGATGCCTTATCTTGATAGCCTAGGTCAAGTTGCTCGATGTTTAACACTTGAATGGCAGCTTCCTGGAAAGTATTTCTGAAGAACCACAACCGCATTGCAAAATAATTTTGTTCATCTGTCAGTACATGAAAAACCAGATTCCCACTATCCTGCAGTGAGGAGAATAACCCATTAGTACTAGTATCAGAACTTATAGGCATTTAACAGTGAAAAGTGCATAGAAGAATACAAGAACGTACTCTTGTTTGTGCAACAGTTGAATTTATGACAACCGAAGATGCAAGTACATTTTTGGAGAATATAACATAGTGAAGCAATGTAGGGTCTGAAAATTTCTCTGAGGAAGAGAGTACTATATCACGTAAAGAAGAATTGAAATATTCCACAGTAAGTTTCATGGACAGACAGTGAAGACTCTTTGGCATGGTCTGAACTGCAAGTTGATGGAGGAATGCGCTCTGCTTCATGTGAAAGTTAGCTTCATCCTCAGTCAAATCAAGTATTTGTCTCAATTTCTTGTCAACGTTATGGCATTCTACGGTGCACGTTTTAGCTTTGGCTATTGCAAGCTCCATTTTCTGTAAATTCTTCTCAATTCTGGTCAAAGAGACGATAAGTATCATGCTTGGGCAGAAACTATGAGAACTTACAGTGCAAGCACATTACATATGCTAACTCAGATAGATCAACAACTACAACTTCAATAATTCTAACAAAAGAGAAATGACCAACATAAAAACTCTAATAACTTGAGGACCATATAGATAAAAGGTGAACAAACGATGACCTCACTACTCTATTAAATGTGGTAACTAATAAAACCAAAAAGAAAAAGGAAAACACATACACAACACAAACTAGAATAAAACCTTTAAATTCCAAGATAAAGCCTAGAATGAACACTTTATCATGAGCAATGACCGCAGAAGAAATGAAATGAATTTTAGGAAAATGACTATAGTCACTATACCAAGAATAAGGCCCATAGCTGAAAAATTAAATGGTTGAACCCATCAGAGAAAGAATGTTAACACCTTTTGGCAATAGGTACAAACTCCGAGTATTTTCCACATCCAACAGCTGTATTAGAGTTTTCCAGACAAAAAGCACAAACAGGGAAATACAAACCCCAGTGCTAGTCCTATCTAAGAAGGTAAACAAAAGGCTGATCAAGAAAAAGCCTTAGCAATTTTTCAACAATGTGGTCCCCCTCTTAAAGACTTGAACTCTATCCATATGGATGTAGAATCCAAAAATTAACCCCTAGCACCAGAACTTTATAGCAGAAAAACATTAAGCCAGTTACAGTACAGAATCAAGCCCCATCCTACAAGATAGTTGCCCCAATTTTTGAAATATCTGAATAAAATATATATCACTTGACAAAAATAACAGAACTCATTATGAGTTTCCAAAATTTTGAAGATAGTTATCGCTAGCAAAAACACAGTGAATGCAAGTTATACCAAGTCTTATAACATAAAACAATTTTTTTATATAATAACAGTACAAAATATATTAACTCTGCAAAACAAACAAATGCACAATATGATGATAACAATAAGGAATATTAAGTATAAAATGAAAATTTCAGATTCCTTCCTTGATATGTAATGCAAAAACCTCATTAAAAAGTTCCATGGCCACAGCATAAGGGACATTGCACAAAAACTTGCAATCACTTACTGTGGAGGAAGATCAGCATCCGTTGTGCTTTCACTAAGAACTCGCTCAAAATCTTGAATATTATGTCTCAATTCTTGAGACAGCTTGTTTTGTGCTGGAAGCTTGGCAATACTTGGATAATATGATCTAGCTACAAAAAGCCTGTCCTTTAATTTTTTCACCATAGCATCCTTCATGTCCTCTCTATGTTCTCCACGCCATAGGCAATAACTCCCAAATCTAAGTTCACATAATTTTTCGCTTTCCTCAACTACACTTTTCTTGGGCTTAGTTATTTTGGGTGTACCAGTTTTATCACGCTGCTACATATATATATATATATATATATAAAGAAGCAGAAGAAAAATTAAAGACCTTAAAAGCATGTCATTTGAGAAACTAACTTTGCAGTAAAGCAATGAAATGTGCATACTTCAACAATTAGTGGTCGTGGCAAAGAATGAGATGGCATTGAGGTACCTGTTGATTGTTTTTGAAAAAAAAAAAAGTATTAAGTCTTATAGTACAAACAATTAACTAAGCAACACTTAAAGAGAATGAACTTGAAAGACCTCTTTGTTGTTGTTGGCCATCAGGCTTTAAGTCTGTATTGCTTGTTACATTTCTTGCTTCATTTGTACGATTTCTAAAA
This sequence comes from Jatropha podagrica, assembly GCA_947857235.1. NCBI lineage: Eukaryota > Viridiplantae > Streptophyta > Magnoliopsida > Malpighiales > Euphorbiaceae > Jatropha > Jatropha podagrica. The sequence goes on along the minus strand of CANUEP010013312.1, from coordinate 16,802 downwards.
GCATTCTGAGAAAAAAAAATAAAACATGGTGGAGTAAGCACAATCTTATATTAAATACATTTAGTACATTCTAGAAAAGAAAAGACATTAAGCTTATTCATAAAGATGCATTATAGGAACAGGACTGCAAATTGATTGAAAAAGAAAAGAAACTGAAAAAATGACTCGAAAATTTGAAAGAGATCCCTTAAAATGTGGGGAAAAGAAAAAAGAAAAAAAAAAGATTATTCATCAAAAGAACCAAATAATGAACACTAATAAAGCTAATACAAGAGGGGGAAAGTGCTGTAATGCCTTTGGGACCCAGAAAGCTAATTGCATATTTTAAAAGTTCAAATTTGAATGGAAACCACTCAGTACCCAAAATGAATCACAGCAATATCATTTACTCCACTAATTTAGAAGGCAATTATCAAGGATAATTCACTGAAACTAAATACAAAAACCAAAGAAGAGTATAGATTTAAAACCCTAAATCTTTTGATAATATATGAAACAGGGTGGAAAAGAGAAGCATCACTAATATGGGGGAAGAAGTACAAAATTTGGAAAGAGAAACAAAGAGAAGAGTGATAGAAAGGAATGCAATCCAATTGTTAGGTATAGGGTAGCATGTTTGGCAGGGATAGTTTGGCACAGCAATCATATAATATATAAGGAGAGTCAAACTTGCCATGTGGATAAATTTGGGTCTTTTTCCCCATATTGGAAGTGTAGCAGAAGCCAGAAGTACTTCTCCATCGAATCTTTTTAACGTGAACAAAATACATGGTAAGATATATTTCAAAATTCAAAGACGCCTATGTCTTTGATATGCATCACATTTTCATTAGATTGAATGATTAAAAAATAAATAAATAAATACATGCCTTATTTCAAATTACTTTAATCAATAGATGCTAATTATGGTTTCATTCCCTTATGAAACGTTTGTATTTATTTTGAATTAAATGTGTCTTATTCTATTAATTCTTGTTTGCATTTCCTAAGAACTTTTTTCAACTTTTTATTTTATTCTTGTATTGCATTAATGATACAGGTTCATGCCTTCTCAAAATAAAACTTATAACTAAGTCAACTAGAACAGACGCTTCACCCTTCTTTACTCCCTGAAATCTATCTCTATTTTCTACAGCTTCAAATGTCCTGAAAGCTACTTGAACCTCAGCCCTTAACTGAGAACCAAATGAAATGAAAAAAGAAAAAACAATAATAAAAGGAAAAAAAATCACATCATGGTTATGCTTCCAAGTCCTCATATTTTGATGCCACCCCCATTGCCAACCAGAACCACTAACCAAACACCTGCATAAGGCTCTATCTCCCAATGCTTGTTTTGTGCTTTCACGATGATAACTAATAGAGTTTGTTTTTTGAGTTGCCTAATGTTACAGGTTGTGTGGAACAAGTGGACGTCCCCTCGGAGGGTCCTACTTTTTTTTTAACCTTTTTCACCCCAAGTCGAGTATCTTAATAAGAGGAAGAAGGCAAAAGGTCTTAAGCTTTCCAAGGGGCAAGATGTGTTTGTGGTTGAAGCATAATGTAAGAATAATTAAGAATAATCATTCAATGTCATAAGTACTATGGGATAAGAACATAGCATTTGGCTTCCCTGAACAAGTTCTGCCAAAAGTTGTTTGGAAATTTGTGTAGCAGATGAAAAGCAGCATTCAACAGCTCTTTTTGTCAATTTAGTTAGGTTTTCCCCTTTTTGCAAAAGTTTTCTTATCAATCTTAGTCCTTTCTGAACAACTATCTGTCTTAACTGTTTTGCTCCACTGGAATCAGATTTCATATCATCTAGATTGACACATTTTATTTACTCATTGGCAAACTTAAGTACATGATCATTCACCTATTTGACTAGACTAGACAAGACAAGCTTAGCCGAGCAATTATAAATATTAAGCACAAAGTTAGACAAAAATGTTCAACCGTAATAGTACAATAAATAAACAATTGATTAACCGCGAATTAACTTGCAAACCTCTAGATGTGGAAGGGTTGGCCCAAAACGATCTATCATTTCCTGTATATTGGATTTGTCCCTTGCTTTCCTCTACAAGTAAATAAAACGACAAGCATGAAAACTCCCTTGGCAAAGAACTAAAAATGAAATTCACTATTTGAGTTGGAAGCAAATAAATAAATAAACTGAAACTTGAAGAAGAATTTTCAAAGAAGCTTGATAGTCAATAGCGGAATTTACTATTAATGTGACATTGATCTGGAGATGAAATACCTCAACATTGGCTACAGGACGAGTTCCCTGATCAACTCTTGGATCATTCTGATTCTTTGATTCAAGCAAAAAAAAAAAAAGTCACAGAAGGTTCGTAACTACCATTTTATCAGTTACAAATCACTAATTAGTTTAAACACTCACCGAACCGGAACCGGAACTGGAACTCGCTCGATCAGAAACGTACCCTAAGGAAGTGGCAAGTCGAAAAAGAAAAATATCAACAAACAGTTATACAATTTGATGTTTTGGAAATATAAAAAAGAGATCTAAAGTGCATTCAAGTGCAGGTTGAATTCCATTAAAGGCAGGTATGGATCTGAAAAGATTCGACTAGCAATTAAGAAACGGATCTAAATCTAGAAAACAGAGAGAAAGGAAAAGTACCAGTAGAGTGAAAACCATTGTAAAGGCCAAGTAAGAAGACGAGGGGAACGAGCATAGAAAGGACGACAAGGAAAAGCACTCCAATCGCCAAACACCTCCATCGTCTTTTCCCCGAATAACCCCCGCCTCCGCCTTTCATTACCCTCCTCCGCCTCTAACTCTGTCTCTACCTCTGTCCTCCACCTTATTTTATATTTATTTTGCTCGTCCGGCGATTCCTCGCCGTCTTGTCTGATGAATGGCGGAGGAGTTCGTTAGGGACAAGTAGTAGTATGAAGCGGAAAAAGCGGAAAATGGCGTGTGTATATTTGGAGATGCGAAAATAAATATAATATATAAAAAGGAAAAGCGTTTGTCGCTAAAAAGAGCAGTGAAGAGAAGTGAGCGGCGGTGAGTGAGTTGTTAGCGTTCTTCTTCTTCTTCTTCTTCTTCTACTACATTCGCATGTAGTAATTGCGTTTCTGCTTACGCATCTTCTTGATTTGCTTTTCATCACCAACACAAACTCTAACTCTATATTCAAGAATGTTACAGTTGGAGATTTGCACATGACGCCAATATTATTACTATACAAATCTTGCTTCTTTTTTTTTAATTATTATTGTCTTTATTATCTTCCTTTTTTTAATTATTATTTTTATTATTTCTTTTAAACATATAACTCTACACGTATGCATTCTAAAGATATTATAGCTATTGGGTCTATAAAAAGAAAAAATAATACGTAATTTGTATATAATTAGTTTCAGAAAAAAAAAAAAAACTTAAAATCTTATTTGTTTTCAATTATTAATTTTCTTTTTATCTATTATTTATTTTGATAATAATTAAAAAATATTTTCATTGGAATAGCTAATTTGTCGCATATAATTAGATATCCATAAAATTTAGAGAGAAAAGCCATAAATTAAATTAGATTTTTAAAACTTGTAAAAAATAAGTATTGTGTTCGAGTAATTTTTGTTTTTCCGTGTATTAAGGAATAAGGATAAAAGATTTATTCTAAGGTGCTTTTGCTTTAATTGCTTTTGTCGCATATAAAACCATACCTTTGCTTTAAACCAACATTTTTAATGATCAATTTTGTATTTTAAATTATTTTTTTCATATTTATAATTATAATTATTAATTTTTTTATGAAATACATTGCACAACGCTCTGTGCTCCTTATATATTTATTATTTACATATTTAATTGATTAAAACTAAAATTGTGTTTATAATATTTTAAATTTTATAAAAATGATAAAGAAATATATGAATTATTTAAATATTACTTATTATTGATAAAGAAATAATTTCAAAATATTAAAAATAATAATGTAAATCATTTTTACTGTTAACTCAAACTCCGCCTCTCATATTAAATATATGAAGTTAATTGAGCTCTAAGGTCACGGATGAATTTATTTTTTATTTACTATTTAAGTCCTAATTATATTTATGGTGTTAAAGGGTCAAAGTTTATAATGAAAGTTGAAAATTAAAATCTTTTAACATATTATATTTTATTATATTTAATATATACCTTATTTATTATATAATATGCTTTCTTATTTTGTTCAATAAAATATAAATTTAAAAAAATTTAATATAACCAATCAAAATTAAATTATTTTTGTTTTTCAATTAATAAAATTAAAATCCTTTAAAATACTTTTGCAATCCATAAATATAATAGTGTCATTTTTTATTATGTCAATGTTTCTTTTTTCATTCCTAATTTTATATATATTAGTATTTCATAACATGCATTGCATGTGATTACTTGTTAAAGTTATTTTTATATAATTTTCAAAAGAAAAAAATTTATAATATTTTTTATCTTGTTTTTCTTTTTTAGTTCCAAGGTTAATTATGTGTTTGTTGAGAAATACACAGCTCGATCCAGTACGTTTTATTTTATCATTTACTTAAATGGTATACATGCATAAATGTAAAAAATATATATAAAATATTTTTAAAAAATGATAAATATAATTGTTTCTTTTGCACCGTCAATTTTCTTGTCCCTTTAAAAGAACCATTGGATTAATAAATTATCAGTATTATTCAGAAGATCATTGTCTTTATTACTTTTAATAGTATTATTTTTTTTATATTATTGATTAAAATTTTGAATACATTTATTATTTATTTAGTGGCAAGATCTCTTTGCAGACCACGTTTTTTTTTATATATATTTATTTTTTTTTGTCCAAATTTACAAAAACTTTTGTTTTTAGACGATGTTTTTCTAGTGCCATGTAGAATTATCCATGTGAAAAAAAAAAGGTTTAATATTTTTGGATTCCTAAATTATGACTAAATTAACACCTAAATTCTTCAATGTTTGAGTAATTATTTTGAAGGACCTAACTAATGCAACCGTTACATTGCGAGGTCCTTCCATCTAAATTTTCATTTTATATGGACTGAAAGGTGAATGTTACTCAAAAGTAAAGGACCTAAGTGTAGAGAATTAAATATTTTTGAGTTCCTAAATTATGGCTAAATTAATATTTAGGTCCCTCACTTTTAAATAATATTAACTTTTCAATCCATATAAAACGAAAAAAACGACAGAAATTTGGATGGAATGACCTCACAATGTAACAGTAGCATTAGTTAGGTCTTTCAAAATAGTTACTTAAATATTAAGGGATCTAAGTGTTAATTTAGTCATAATTTAAGAACAAAAAAATATTGAACCGAAAAAAAAAATTAAAATAGCCAAAAGAATTATTATGGTTATTATTTTACTAAAGGCATTCTCGGCTTTCTCAATGGTTTCGGTAAATGTTAGCTGCTGTAACAGTTGTCAGTTATTTTATTAAGTATGAGAGATTAATTGTTTATATAGTGGTTTAAAAAAGAAGCATTCGATAAAAGTAAATATTTAATTATTTATTTAATATAAAAAGATAAAAAAGGATAAAGTCATAGATAACAAGACAGAAACAAATGATAGACATAAGTTTAAAAAATTTACAAAATGCTAAACATTCATAAGAATAATTATGAAATCTTAGGATAAATATAACATTACTGAACACAATAATTAATCAAAATAGTATTTTAACCCACTCAAAATATTAAACATTGCTCCGAACACTCTTACCTAACAGAGCCGACAGACACATAATTCCGCCATTGAGCTCAGTGAAAATCATAAGAAGGACAGAAAGAAAATTTGGCAAGATACAAATAAAGTCAGAATACAATTTTTATAAAACACATTGAGCTCTCCAACATTGGAGTTCCTCTCTCAGACTCAGTATTGTAATTACAAAACAATTCTCACTCATTACTATAACTACAACCAAAAAATGAAAAAAAAAAAAATCCTAATTAAAAGCTATGATATAGAACATTGTCACCTAAATTGAACACAAGAACACGAAAAACCCTAAATTAAAATTCTAAAGAAAAAGTCCTAATGATAGTTTTATCTCGGCATATATATTTTTATATTATATATGAGTAAATGTTTTTTTAAAAAATGGAAAAGCACGCAGTGCTACTTAGGTTCTATTTTTGCAGGAAGTGAGTAACCTCCACTGTAATCAAATGCATGAATATCATTATTAACATCCTTTTTAGGCACATCAGTATGATAAGGATGTCTAGAGACACCTCTTGAAGCTCCAAAATCAGTTGCAGAAGAGGAAGCAGAAGTTGAATTTGTGTTCATTCCATCATTTTGTAATATAGTCTCTATTGCCTTAACTACTTCACTCATTGTTGGACGTTCTGCAGCTGATTCTTCTACACATTGCATTGCTAACTCCAAAAACCTCCCAAACCCAACAAGATGTCCTGAATTCTTAATGGCTGAATCCATTATTTCTCTCAATCCATAATATTCTTCATCGTTTTTGTCCATTGCTGTTCGCACTTCGCGAACAATGTACTTTCCTCTTTCAATCGGTTGCTTAGCAGTCACTAGCTCAAGCATTACTACACCAAAGCTGTAGACATCACTCTTTTCAGTTAATTGTTGTGTCATGTAATATTCAGGATCCAGATAGCCCTGCAAATGAACACCATTTTCACACACAAAAGTTACAAAACTAAATATTAATACAAATGCACTATTAGTTTGCTTCGAATTGAGATCGGAGTTGTTTTTCAGGAAAAAATGTTGTTTTCCTGATGCTGTTGAGTTGGAATAAGTAATTGGAAGTAGTTCTTCTGTAGTTTTTTAAAACTGGAACTTTAAATACAAACTTTCATGACTTCTTATCGATATTTTCATGTCTCATTTCCTACAACAGTTCAAACAACAATGTTAAACCGCTATATATGCAATTACTCACCAGAGTGCCTTTAACTTGAGTTGAGACATGCCCTTTTGTACTGTCTGATACCAGCTTAGATAGGCCAAAATCTGCAACTTTTGCAGTTAAATTTTCATCCAGCAGAATGTTGGTAGACTTGACATCTCTGTGGATTATAGGAGGATCTGCGAGCTCATGTAGATAGGTTAGTCCTCTAGCAGAGCCAAGAGCAACGCGCAACCTCCTTTTCCAATCAAGATGAATACCAGACCTCCCTGCAGTGCGTTTTACGAAAATAAGTTCCTCTAAATATAAAGATAGTATTATCAATTTTTCTCAATCTGCCGGAATATAGTTGAATAGAAGTGGATATACAAACTTAAGTACCTGATAGGCTTTCCCTAAGTGTTCCATTTGCCATAAATTCATAAACCAGCATCTGTTCTCCTTGTTCAAAACAAAAACCTACTAGGCCTACAAGATTTTTGTGATGTACTCTTGATAGCAACTCAATTTCAGTCTTGAACTCAAGCCCGCCTTGCATGGATCCATGCTGAGCTCTTTTAATTGCCACTACTTGTCCTTCAGATAGCATTCCTCTATAAACCTGGGGACGTCTTAAAAAGTAAAGCAGCAGTAATAACTAGGAGAAAATTTTCATTACCCATGATTAATATCTTGAAAATTACCTTTCCATATCCTCCAGAACCTATCTCATTATTTTCGGAGAAGTTATTAGTGCACTTCTTAAGTTCATCATAAGAGAACCATCTTGCTCCCTTTAACTGCGGTGCGCCTCCGCTGTCTTTGCCACTTGGAGCCCAAGATGCTGGAAACAATAGTATATCAGCCAATGCCTTTGTCAAATTTACTGATGCCTACTATTATTGAAATCAAGAATAAAGTTCTCATGTACTACTTACCAAATGGTCTACTTAAACCAAGTGCCTTTTCCGCACGTTTCTTTTGCCTAAAAGCATATAGTCCTACGCCGACAAGGCTCAGAACTAGAAATGCACAACCAATTCCTATCCCAGCAATTGCATTGGAGCTTACAGAATTTCCTTTATGCTCCTCTGGAAGACGTTTTATTCTTCTTATTAATTTATCATTCCAATTAGAAGCACATAAATTACATTGATAACTAAAGAAATGATGTATAAGTTACCTGTGAAAGGATAAGGAGAAGCAATAAAAAGATAGGGTCCAAACACTTTAGGAGGCTTATAGGTTTGATTACTCATGTAAAAACCAATCCTTATAACTTCTGTTCTATTAAAATATTTTCCAGTTGGAGGAAATAGTGCAAGCTGCACTTGAAGATAGTCATCAACATTGAAAAATGGATCTTGAAGAAAAACTGAACCAGGAGTCAAGTCCAATTTGACCCAAAAACTCATTTCTAGAGAATGAAACAAATTTGCATTGGATAAGTCCTTGAAGGAGGGTGCTCTAAAGTACAATGTTCCTTCATATGGATAGGCACATTCACAACTCTGAGGGCTAAGCTTCTGTCCATCTGGACATTTTGTATTTCTACAATTAGCAGCCAAGGGAGTAGAATATGGCTTTGAATTCTGCTGCTGGAATTGACAGTAATTAGTATTTGAGAGAGCAACACACACTGGATTTCCTACAAGTCTGAGTAAAGGATAATAGTAAGATGGAAAGCATAAATTACCAATATAACTAAATATTATTTTTAAGGTTTTTCAAATATCTCACATTATTTCATTTGTGTAGCCTGCAGTTAATGTTACAGAAGAAATATTATTATTCTGCAGATCAACCAATTGAAGCTGTGGACCGAGGCTTTTACCCATGTCCAGTTGGCCACTGAATCCATTGTTTTTCAATAACCTGCAAAGGTTTTAAAAGAAAATGAATGTATTTTTCTAGAATGCACATAATTATTTTCTGTGTTCTCAATTGGTACTTTAAATTTAAAAAAAACTCACACTTGCTGTATCTGCTGTAAACTGAAGATTCTTGGTGGTAAAGGCCCTTGAAGTGATCCATGTTCTATAACCCTGCAGCCATATTAAAGATGGAATTTCAAAATTAGAAAACAAAATATCTATGGTTTCTAGATTGTAGATGTTTTATTTCTGACATACTAAGGACTTACAGTGTGGTCAAAGATGGTAAGGCTGAGAACCATGCAGGAGCTTCTGATGCGACAAAAGAGTTATTGCTAAGGTCCCTGTAATGATATTGCATTGCTCAGGACTCGTTGGAATGACAACAGAACAAGTTGAAGAAAAATAAAATAAAAGGAAAATCCATGGATTTGACGTACACATAATTAAGGGCATCCATTCCAGTTAAGTCTGGTAAAGGGCCAGTCAGATTATTGTGTGCTAAATTCCTGAAGAAAACATAGCAGATTTGATCATAAATTAGTATGTTTAGACCAGCTAAACTAAAATGGATGCCTAGTCAAAATATGTACATGCTGTGTTTTTTAGCCCTTACAATTCACTGACGCTTGTAAGATTGTTTAAATTTGTTGGTACACTTCCTGTTAAAGCATTTCTATCAAGCCGGCTGTCGTGAATCAGAACAGTCAGCATTTCAGGGAGATGAAAGTTAGAAGAAAATGTTCAGACAAGAAAGATGAATTGGAGGCTGATTTCACTCACAGAACCTCGAGGGTCTGAACCAGTCCTAATGTGGATGGAATAGTTCCGTCAAGTAGATTTCCATCAAATAATCTGTCATCAGTCAGAAAGTCAAAAGAACAAACAAACAAAAGAAGGGAAAACAAAAACCTGCTGCTGGTTATCAACTTACACATGTATTAGTACCATATCAGAGCTGAAAAGCTTGGAAGGAATTGGACCTGAAAGCTGGTTCTTATTGAAATGGCTGCAAGTTCACAAACCTTGTTATGCAACATTCAATTGATTAACAGCACATAAAAAGAGTTAAAAACACTTGATTCATTCAATGAATATCAGACATTACATAGCATATTGTCCCAATCACGACTGTGAATCACTCACATCTAATAGACTAAATAATCATTTTTCTAAAGATATTGACAACAGCACGTATAATGACCGTTACACTTTAGTTATGACACACTGACAAGCCAATCCTATGCATATAATGAGCCTGACTCTGATTTAAGACCTTGATTCATACTAACTAATCTTTCACAAGTAAGGGGTTAAAAAAATCATACTCACAAGTGCTTAGCTTTTTTAAGGAGGTCCAAGCCTGGAGTGGTGGGTGTTGAAATTGGGATAGGTCCAGTCAGCTGATTATCTGCCAGGTCTACCCAGTAGACATTGGAGAGTCTTCCCAAAGAGGAAGGGATTCGACCAGTCAAGTTGTTTGAGTTGAGAGCCCTATGAAGAAGAATAATATTCAGAAAGTGAACAAACAATTAAATATTCACACAATAATGATTTTTATTACTTTAACAAACTCTTACAAGAAGGATAGCTCAGCGAGATTGCCTAAATCATCTGGAATACTACCGGCGAAGCTACAACCAGCAAGAATTCTGCAAAATGAAAGAAAATACAGAAACAGAAGTTTTAATGTGGGAAAAAACAAAGCTACGTGGAAAATTTTGTACCAATGGAGATTTGGAACTGATTTGATCTTACAGTATATTCAAATTTTTTAGATCTCCTAACCGCGGAGTTAGAGATCCTGTAAGTTCTGGGTTGAATGACAAGTCCCTACAATAAAATAACCTCACAGTTTGAACATCAAAATAAAACATAGCTTAATTTTAACATTACTTCATTTAAAAATTGGGTTGTTGCAAAATTTTTGCATTTTATGTACTTAAAGGGGAAAGAAAGGAGAGAGAGAAACTTACAGGGATCTCAATTCACTAAGTTCTCCAATGTCACCACTCAGCTTTCCTTTGATGCCCATTGTTGATAACCCTCTAAAGTAGAAGGGCAACCAAAAAAAAAAAAAAAAAACTATATAACAGAAAAGGGGAAAAAAAGAAAGAAAGAGAATAATCAAGATTTGAATTAAGGAAAACTCACAAGGCAGTGACCCTTGTGTTCTGGCATGCAACTCCTTCCCATGGTGTTCCACAAGGATCTCCATTGCCCCAGCTCGGCGGAGTATTTTGCCAGGTATCCTTCAGGGACTGGAGAGCTGCAGCTGCATCACCACAAGAACAAATGAACAAATAATTGTCAATTATTATTTCTCGAACTATCAGAAAATTAGCATTACATATATGCCTAGTACAACTATTAACTTAGTTTTGATTTTCAGTTTCAATTTTCATCAAAAGTTAAAGATCATAATAAAATGATCAACTGAACTTTCCTAGAACAATGCAATCCTAAATTCTACATAACAGAACACCAAAAATGCTACTTTCAAGCTATTTGCTATAACAACAAACATATGAAAAAGGCAAAAAAAAAGAAGAAACTGGAGCAGTAGTTACCATCACGAGGGTCTGTTACGGAAAAGGTGAATATAATTCCTGCAGAAAAGAAAGCAAAAAAGAAAAGCAACCTGAAGGCTGCAGCCATGGCAGCAAGCAGGCTAGCTAGCTATCTAACTGCAAAGTCTGAAATTTCTCAATAACGACCAAACTAAAGACACAAAAGCCAAAGACCCTTTAGTCAAATGAACATTAAGTTGCTATGCCGGCCGGCCTGGAAGATGATGGTGCATTGTTTATTGGGTTTTCGAATTAGGAAATTCCATAGTAAAGAGTGAATTTTTTGTCCAAAAAACAAGAGAGGAAGGACCTCTTTTTGCTTGTTTTAATTGATTTTGTCTTGTCTTAGAAGCCACTCTAATAGCTAACTATCCCCACTAACAACATTGCAATTAGCAAACCAACCACCATAATCATTATTTTTATCATCTAATGTTCTCTGTTGTTCTCTCTTGTTCAAGTCTCTTTCATAATCATTATTATAAAAATTGCAAGTTTTACCGTTTCCTCCGCCTGCAACAATAACAATGATAATCCTTCTGAAAATCATTTTGGTTTGGTTAATAAACTATAAAGCATCTTTTAGAACGGCCCATTGAAGTGATTTTTTTTTTTTTTTTTATCGAGTCTCTTTTAAGTAATACCCTTTTTTTATTATTATAGAACCGTACTATTAAAATCATTGTTCTCTCCATTCTGTAACACAGCAACTTTAGTGTTCTCTACCTTGTCGGAATTAAGGTTTTTTTCTTTTTCTTTTTCATCCATTCAACGCTAATTAAACAATAATAAAAGGTTTTAAATAATATTTTTAATGTACAATTCAAATCCCAAACTTCTTGTTCATCACATAATAATAGTCAAATATGAATAAGTTGACAAGGAAATTAAGAAAATAAAATTCTCATAATATATGCACTTAATTTTTTATTTTTATTTTATTTATTTCCATTCAAACTCATAAAATTTTAAAATTAAATGTTAAGAAATTATTTTATTAACTTTATAATTGAAACGAAATGCTAGTTTTAATGTAATATTTATTTTTCACAAAAAAAAAGAAAAAATTTGGGCAGTATAAATTATTTTTTTATAATATAAAAGGTGTGCAATGTAAAATATTTTTAACATTTTATTTTTGGCAATTTTGATTTTAAAATCCAAAACCTAGAATTAAAATTAACATCAACAGCTGTCATTAATTCTAGAATTAAAATTAATATAAAAATCTATTTTCAAGATTACTCTCTGATTTAGAAGGGAAGATTGCAATTTGCTTAATCTAATGCACATTTTTAGCATGTCATATTAATTATTATTTTTCAATTAAAATATATCATTTGTAGCAATATAAAATGACAAAGTCAGTGTTGCTTATCTCAATAAAAAATATTAGTTTAAAGAATTTAGTGGACACATGGTTTTATTTATTTATTTTATTTTATTTAAGATAATTTTTTATTTTATTTCATTCATGACATGATAGTAATCAAATATGAATATATAAGTTAATAAAAAAATTAAGAGAATAAAAAAAATCTCATATACCTAATTTTTATTTTAATTATATATTAGTCTTAGATTCAGTCTCATAAAATTTTGAAATTGTTGTGAAAAAATATACTTTTTAAAAATAATCATTATTTTTAACTTTAAAATTGAAATGCAATGATATTTTTTATATAATTTTTATTTTCACAAAAAAAGAAAAAAAAAAGGTTTGTCGTATAAATTATTTTTAACATTGGATGTTAAAAATATAAAAAAAATTATATTTGACTCTCTAAAAATTTAAAAAATTTGATCTGACTCTTTCAAAATAATTGTTATATTGCTTTGCCTACGACCGCGGCTGAATTATAACTTTTTGACAAAAAAACCGAATTATAATTTATAAATATGCATCTGTTAAAGGGGTATTATAACATAAAATTTTTTTATAAAGTTGAGAAAATTTCCCTTTTTTGATTGGATGCTAATAAAAGAGAAATATTAATTCATAAAATATGAATAAATTCACCTAATAATAGAAATATTTCTCTTTTTTTAAAAAAAAAAGTAAATTCACATTTTATTATTATTTATTAGAGACTTAACGGTTGAAATAATATTTTGATTATATAATAAGCGAAAGCTCTCTCATTTGTTTATCAAATTAACCTAAAATTTTAAATTAATGGGATATAAGAAAGTATTTTTTCACTTTTTATGTGAATGAAAAGCGAATTAGAATGCACTTAATTTATAAATTTAGATTAGTTAATTTATATCGTATAATGTTGCTTTGAAATATATTTTTTACACGTTGATATAGTAAAAAATTAGCAATTAATAAATTAACTTCAACTATGCTGGCCATGACAAAATATAAATGGCACGTGACATATCATTGCTGTTGAAGCTCAATATATTTTATTTTTTTGTTGTTGAAGATATTTTTAATAATTATTTATTATGAAAATGTGTATAATTAGTAATTTCGGTTATCACAAAAGTTCAGTTAAATTCAGTTGATTAATTAGATTTTTATATCTCTTATTTCGACGTGGTTAATAATTAAAATTTAGTTCATTTAAAATGGTTTGGTTAAATTCGGTTAAATCAGTTAAATAAAAAAAAATATTAGTGAATAATATTCAGTTAAAAAGGTTAGCCAAATTAACCGATTGGCCCAATCCTCACCCTACGGTCGGACCAAGCAAGCAATATGATTCCTCTTGCAAACAAAGTCATTACAGTTTCTACAAACTTCTTAGCTGGTTTTTGCCGCGTCTTTCGCTGTCTTTGACATTTCATCAACCATAATACCCCAATGTCTGACACGCTTTTTAGGGCGCGTTTCTTTCTTTTCTTTTTTTCTTTTTTTATTTTATAACTTTATCCTGAAAACAAAATGATAAATAAAAAATATCTAAAATTACATGTTTACTAATTAAAAAATATTTATTAAATAGGTTGAAATTATGTTATATAAAAAATATTTTCTAAAATAAACTCAAGTTATTTAAATATAAAAAAATTGTAAACTTTTTGGTTTTGTTACTAAAAAACAATTGAATTAAACTTTATTTGATTCTCAAGTATTAATAAGTGGTGTAAAGCAAAATAGTTGTTTATAAATTTTACTTATTTGAAATCTCTGGCATGGTTAATTACAAGATCAATCTAATCTGATGGGTATGCGTCTAACCTGAATTTTGTTAAATTCAAATTTTATAATTTTAATTAAATAATAACATTTTCTATCTAATAGGATATGAGAATTGATTTGGGTATGTTTGTTACATTATCCTATACGAACATTATCCATTATCCATTATCCAGTGTCAAAGGTTGGTAGAGAACGTTAGCTTCACCAACAAGCAGAACAATGTGTGGAAGGACACATAAGCAAAAATCAGTTAGAAATAATTTTTGATCGCAACAAGTGCACATCTGATGGACTAACTTCAACCTGGATGATACTTAAATAAGCAATTAGCCGGTGTTGGTGGCTCCTCCTACATTTCTCTTTATCTTTTCATTTGTGCGATTCCCCTCAAATACATTCAAATGTTTTTTTAACTTTGAGGTGTGTGACTTAAGACCAATTTGATGAACCCTTCATCAAATTCAGTTTCCATTTTGCAAAAAAAAAAAAAAAAAAAAAAAATTAAGTGTCCATTTATGAAATCAAGCATGTTAGCTACCTTTTAATGCTTGAAAGATAAATATTTTTGGTCTTTCTACTAAATGTAATTTCCGGAATCGATATTGTATTTTCATCTCACAAAGATTGAAACATCTTATCACCTTAATTAATACGTTTTTAATTTGATAATATTTTTTTTATTAAAATTAAAGGTTTTAATTATGATTATTTTTGTTTAGAAATTTTTCCTAATTGTGTTAATATATGAGCCTCTTAGAAAATAATGAATTTTATAAAATTCATTTGAAAATCTAAAATGTTGTGTTTTGAATAAAAAAAATATAAATTTAAATTTTACAAATTAAATTCTATAAAATTAAATATGTCTAATTTAAATTTTACTAAAATTGATAAAATTTGTAAGTAAATTCCATAAAATTGGCAATTGAATTGCTTTGGTTTTATGCTGGCATTCAAATTGATTTGTTAAATTTGGTGGTGACCGGTCATATTTTATTACTAACAATAATAAAAAAAGAGATAGATGGCCGGCAAAAGAGATCGGCCCATCCACAAATCTGATATAAACGATATTTTATTCTTTTCAATAATAATAGGAAATCAGTAAAATTATAGTTATATTATAATGATTATTATTAAATTTTAGTTTATCTGTATATAATTAAATTGAAATGATTTTTGTGCAAATTCAAATTCTAATGTTTGATTTAAATATATTTACATGCATGTATATTTTATCATATTTAAATATATTTAGTTTGAATTGATTTATAAATAAATTTTAATTACATAAACTATGTTTATTAAAATTAATCGTATCATAATTCAAAAAGTTTGACTATTAAAATAATCAAAAAATGTAAAATTAAAAAAAAAGAAAAAAAAATATATAAATATTAGGTATTTTATGTATAAAGACCATTATTTAATGAAAACCAGTTTACTTATAATTTCAATCTAAAGAATAATTTTTTTTTTTCAAAATAAAATTTAATTATTATGGTTATTTTTTATTAAAAAAAAAAATAATATTGTACTTTGATACAAAAGTAAAATTAAAATAGAGATTTTTCTTTTTCGTTATTTCATATCAAATCTTGAAATGAAGCTGAGAGAAGGCTTTAAATCTTCAATATCTCAATTAGAATATGGACATGCTTTATTAGAGCTGCTAGTTTGTCCCAGCATACACATGAAGCCATTAACCTTTTAAATGCTCTACAATATTCTGGCTTTGACCTTCCGATCAGGTAGCCATTGGCCATTGACTATAAGAGAGGCTACAATATTCTATATAAATCTATTATTGAGCTTCTAATTGCTTGCTCTTTTGTAGGCTTCTAACAGAAAGATCTGAGTCACTAGTTTCAGAGGTGGATCATTGTCTCGAGATGCTTGAAGCTGTGGAAGATAATGCAGCCTTCAATTTTGTTAATACCTTGGAGGATTTATTGTGGGCATTTGAACTTCGAGCGACTGCTTCATGGGTTTTCCATCTGGCTGTGAAGAGAAGCATCTATCGCCATGATGTGTTCAGGTGGGTACTAATTGATTAGAAAGTAAAAAAGCTTTTTTCATTTCTCATGCCAAGAAAATAGGGAAGCTTTTGGATAAGTGTCTGAAAGAGAATATTGATGTACAGCCAAATTATACAAAAGTTTCTGGCATTAATTTCTCACATAAATATATATTGTTTTCACTTCATGTTAGCCCATACTTTGAGGTCTTTGTCATTCAGGGTGGCTGACCAAGACTGGGGAGCTGATTTTAGGAAGTTGTCTGGTGGTGCAGCTCTTGTTGGTCTTACTTTATGGCTGGACCACATGCAGGCAAG